>BRYE01000004.1:18500781-18508281 GCA_030159115.1 Actinidia arguta var. hypoleuca | reverse complement strand
TGGCAAGTTCTGTTCCGATCATAACGTGGCGATCAGAATATTCTAGATGTATGGAGATTGGGGTAGTTTCTTCAAGAGGTTTAGTGTTTTCGGTTTCTCGGGGATCCATCAAGACCACCTGTTCTACTTCGTCCCTTAAAGGTTCTATCTCGCCATCGTAGATCGATAATTGCTATTGGGTATTCTGTACTGGGGGGGTCTCGATCTTCATAGCCAAAATAAAACACTATTTGGCCACTTTCTGGTCGCCCTGCACTTCACCCACTCCTGTCGAAGTGGGGAACTTCATTTTCAGGTGGTAGGTTGAGGTGATCGCCCTGATTCCGCGTAGAGTTGGGTGACCTAAAATGGCATTGTAGGAGGAAGGGCAATCAACCACGATAAAGTCTTGCCAAACGGTAGTTTGGCGAGGTTATGTCCCCAAAGTAACCAGCAACTTAACCCATCCCAGTGGATGAGTTAGATTTCTTCCAAAATCCCACCAAAGGTGTCAGGAAGGACTGCAATTTGTCGAGCCCTATCTTCATTTTTTTGAATGCGGAGATGAACAGAATGTCAGCCGAGCTACCATTATCGACCAAAATTCTTTGGACGGTAAAATTGGCGATGATGGCCGAAACAACCAGGGCGTCGTCATGAGGCAGGTGCAGGCCTTTCAGGTCATCATTGTTGAAGGTAATTGGTGGGTGGACATCGGCCATTGGCGAGGAGAGGTTGTAAACTTCTGCGGACAGCATGTCTGCACTTCTGGCGTGCCTCTTTCTGGATGAATTCGAACTTCCTCCAGATCCAAACCCGCCGTGTATTACCTGAATGTCTCCAGCAGTAGGTCGATTATCGCCGTACCTTCTTTCTGGTGAATTGGGGGAAGGGCGATCTCCAACGTATTTTCTCAGATACCCTCTTTTGATGAGGTCGGCTATTTGCTCCTTTAGATGAAAGCAGTCTTCGGTGTTATGGCCATGGTCTCGGTGAAACTCGCAATATTTGTTTTTATTTCTCTTCCGGGGATTAGTCTTGATTTTCGAGGGCCACTTGACGAACTCTTCATGCTTGATTTCTGTGAGGACTTGGGCAATAGGAGCATTAAGCGGAGGTAACACCAGCTCCGTGCGGCGAGGTAGAGTACGAGGTCGCCTGTCACTGGTCCGCCTCGAGTCCAGATTAGGCTTCTTGCTCCTCCGTTCATCGTCCCTATAATCAGATCGCCTTGTATCAGGCTCTTTCCTCTTATGGTCCTTCTTTCCTCTTTGCCTCCGTTTGGCTTCGGTCAATTCCTCTGCGGCAATGTACTTATCGGTTTTACTTTGAAGGACGGACAATGTCTCTGGAACGTTCTTGGACAGAGAATCAAATAATGGACCTGGGCGAAGTCCTTTCATCATCGCCATGACAACCACTTTGTCACTGGGATCTTCAACTTCTAATATGGCCTGGTTAAATCCTTTCACATAATCTTTCAAGTTCTCTGTTTCCTTCTAGTGGATGGTGAAAAGATGGGATGCATTTTTCTGCCTGACCCTGCAACTTATGAAATTAGCGACTAAAAGTCTGCTCAGTTCACCAAATGAATCTATGGTTCCGGTAGTCAACTTTCGGAACCACGACCTCCCCGACCCCTTTAGTGTAGCAGAAAAAGCTTTACACATGACTTCGTCCGAGTAACCCTGGAGATGCATCAGATTTTTATAAGAATTCAGGTGATCCATAGGATTTGTTTTGCCTTCATAGATCCCGAGCTGAGTAAGCAGTTTGAATCTGGATAACACCTTGGCTCTCATTATCCTCTGGGTAAAAGGTGGTTCAGTTTTCCTGATCAAAGCGTCTATAGTTATTGGGGCACCGGTCCCCATGTTGATGGCGTCCAGGCGAGCGTCCAGGTCCCTAATTTTCTGGGAAGTGGATATATCTTATTTCTGATGGACCCGTCGAGGAGATCTACCTCGCCTTCCTCCTTCGCTTTCCAGTCCTGGCATCTTGCTGGATGATGACCCTAGTGATGGGCTTCTCGAGTTTCTCTCTCGTCGAGGGCGAGGGCTAGGAGAGAGACGGCGTCTGTCTCTTCCGGTGCTATGGTGACTTTGGGATACATTCCCTGATAGATGAGAACGACGAGGAGCCGGAGGAAGTGGTGGTTGATTATTCTTGGTGATATGCTGTATAAGGAAGGCATTATTCTCGTTCATGATTCTCATCTGTTCAGCCATCCCTCGCATCTCATGATGAAGGCCCTCTAGATCTGGAGCTTGGCTAGTGTTGGCCATTGGACGAGCTCTATTATCCAAAGGGCCGCTAGTGCTTGGTTTGGATAATAATCGGTTGCGTAGGTACATAAGATAAAGAGAACTATCGTTCCCACAGACGGTGCCAAATTGTTGTGGTAAAAATTTGAGAGAGCAACCAATAGTCAGAATTACTCCTCGGCCTAGGCGCTGGACCTCGGCTAAACTGGGACGACCTGCACAGTGACGAGCAAAAGTGATCGGCCGGGGTGAGGCCGCTCAAAACTCCTTCGGCGTATGAATCAGACTAAGGCGACCAGGAAATAAATTAAGGCAGTATGGAGAACTCGATCATGAAAGTGTGGGGATTGAGTTGAGCGTACCTTTTTAGTTATGGGGGAGCGGCCTTTATATAGAAGGGAGTACTGAGCCGTGTCAGTATATCATGGCGAATTCCTCGGAAGGATAAGTATGGGAGGATATCCCAATTAAATCTGGAGACTAATCAGGAGCCTGCCAATTGGTGATCAATCCGTGATTATAGGCGTCGTTGTGGAGTTGGAGTTTATTAGAGACAGTTCTCTTGTAGAGGTGGAACTCTTTATGGAGATGGACTTCAATCAGGTACAAGAGCGGTGATAGCAGACCTCTAATGGAGATGGAGTCCTTTTGTAGAGTAAAGTCTTTGAGAAGACGTCTCTGCCTTGGGCGAGGTAGATCATCTCACCCAATGGCGATATGGAGGGAATATGTAAATGTAATGGAGCTCAATTTATTAACAGTATGAGGCGACCTGGAAGGTGAGTTTGGAACCTTTGGGCGACGTGCCTCGCTCGGAACATCTTATTATTCAGGACTTGTTCGAATTACTCCGCATCATATATAGTATTATTATCCGTGCATAACACTCATAAAGTTTATCAGTACGAAAAAAAATCATAAAATCATTTGAAAAAAATATTGAGAATAAAGGTAAGCTATATATGGGATTATGATTGTACAATATAGATTTTACTAATAAAAGTAATTTAATTAGAATTGGTGCAATATCTATCAATCATAAAACGAATTGGATTAGATAAATTAAATATCTAAATCCGATTCATCAAAAAATGAATTATCAAATTAATATTAAATGAGTTTAAAAACGCACTTTAAGAAATGAATTCGAATTTAAATTTAATCAAATCCATTAACAAGCGTATTCTCAATTGACCTTGTTGAAGTTCTTTTCAAAATGATATTATTATTTTCTTTTTCTTTTTTTTTTAGAATCTCCAAATTAAACACTTGAGTTTTCTTCTCATTTAGGCCTTGAGAGTTGAGACTTCTACAAGTAGCAGAGAGGTTGTTCTCTCTTCTAAAGTATTCTTTGGATTGAGGGGTTTGGTGGAAAAATGAGAGAAACTTTCGGAAGGGAGGGGGAATAGTACAGCAATTTTAAGCATAATTCTTCCCATTGCCTTCGCTTTCAAAATTGGGAGGAAAGGAAGGAAAAGGAAAGGAGTAAGCATTTTTTATTTTTAAATTACAACTATAATCCTTTTAAAAAATAATTATTTTGTAAACCAAAAAAAATAATTATTTCTTTTCCCCTCCTTTCTATTCCTCTCCATCTAAAGAGAGTTTTAAGCTGAAAACAAAAACAAGGCCGGTTCAGATAAATTGTGCATGGCTCCATCCAATGTGTGTGGGCATTACCAGCTCCCTTTAATGAATCTAACAAATTTAAACTTGTACAAAATTAGTAAATGATGATAGATGAATTTTTACCTACTCAAATTAGCTACTCCCCAAGAAGAGATGATTCAACTCGAGGTAACCATGTTGTCACATTGTCCATGAGATGACCATATCGTCAAAATCTAATAGGGTCATGTCACCAATATGTTGCCCATAATCGCAACTCAGTTGTCCACGCGGCATTGCATCGCCCATGTTTTCCTCTCAGCATCCCTAGTCGCGCCTGCTACTTGATAGTTCATGTCACCAACCTCTCCAGACTGAGGTGAACCTGATATGGCCATTTGGACGACCACGACCTCCTATAGTGACAACATGATCTTTGCACACAGCAATCTCCACCCATTACGCCACAATCTTTGGCCACGACTTCCTTCCGCGGTTGCCTGATAATTGCACTACAATCTCCTCACACATATGTGAATTCTTCACCTATAAAGGTCGCTCGCCATTCTCTAGAAAGAGGTAACTACAATCACGATTCATAATTCATTCCTATATTATCTCTCTATTATGCTTTGCCTATTATATTTGTCTCTCCTACGATCTCACCCCCACGCCAAAGAGAGTTTTGAGAAGCCTCATCCCAGCCGATAACGTTTGTGTCCCTGTGCAGGTGACCGAGATCGCTGATTTGAGAAGTTCTGACTGTTGGCTGCTCTCCCGGATTTTCACCTCAACAATTTAGTGTTGTATGTGGGAAATAATGTTCCTAAATTCTATACACCTGCGTAGTCACTTACTACCTAGACAAAGCGCCAGTAGTCCATTTGATAACAAAGTATCTCCAATCAATCTCGAAGGCATTCATCATGAGATGCACGGTATTGTCGAGTAGATCAAAATTATGAATGAGATGAACATGATCTCCATTCGGTTCATCACGACCGCAACCTCCTATAGTTACGGCATAATCTTCACACACGACAATCTCCATCCATTACGCCACAATCTCTAGCCATGACTTTCTTTCGCAATTAACCGATAATCGTGCCGTGATCTTCTCACACTCTGTGAATTCTTCACCTATAAAGGGCACTCACCATTCTCCAGATAGTGGTAATTGCTATCGCGATTCATAAGACATTGCTCTCTGACTTCTCTGATGTGTTTTATCCAATATATTTGTCTCTCCTACGATCTCATCACCCCACCGGAGGGCTTCTAAGCTTCGTTAATTCCAGCAGTTCTAACTGTTGGTTGTTCCTCCGAATTTCCACCTCAACCGTAAATTTTATAGCTTTGTTAGGCTATTCTTTTTAAACCTGAAAACAGAATTTATCTAATTTTTACATGAGCTAATACTAACTTAATTTGGTAAACCCAAAGAGGCCATAATCGTACGTGTCCTTTCCTAGCCAATCTTGGATATCACCGTTGAGGGAGGCAATCGGTGCTGAGTGGCCTCTTGAAGGGGCTGTGAGAATGTTTAGTGAGAAGAAAAAAAAAGGTTAACAAAGGAGAGAGAAAAAGTTGATCAAGACAAAAGAAGAAAAGTTGCAAGTGGGTAATTACAGAGAATAAGTCCCAAAAAAGCGAGTAGTTGGAGGGTAAAAAAGTCAGGCAACATTAATTTTTTTATTTTTTGTTTTGCGTGGCTCCATCAAAGATATGCGTAGCATTACCAACCCCCTGCATTAAAATATAGGAAAAATCACTCTACGGTCAATTTCATTAATTTTTAACACAATATATTTATATCACAAAACGAATACCAAAATTCCTTTCGGATCACATGAACAAAAATACATTTACACTCTCTGCGCCCTTAAACATTTCTCACTACACCTCACCACCCCTACCAACTCCAGCCTCCAGCCTCAGCTAGCGGTGGCTGGCAGCCCAGCTGGTCATCGGCAACTTTTTCAATGAAATTTCAACTATTTTTCTAGAGATAAATTTTACTGTTTAGTGTTCTGTGAGCAAAAAATGAATAGTGATGTTTTGTTGTTTGAACATTTAATAAATAAAAGATAAATTTAATATTCTAACTATAAACTTTACTTTTATGGGAAGTAAAAGTTATCTATGTTCACAACTTTGTCAAAAATCGCCTCCATATTCTATTTGGCATTTAATTTTTTAAAATTAATATAAAAACACAATAAATAAACCAAAAAAATCCTTTTTTATGTGAGATAAAGAAAGAACAAAATAAATAAATTTATTAATTAACAAATAGATAATTTTATCTGTTATCGATTAACAAACTGATAAATTTATCTGTTATGAGAAGCATGTTACGAGAAAGAATGTACAATTGAAATTATTTGTTTTGAAAAAAAAAAAAGAAAGAGATGAGAGAATAGACATAAAATTTTGGATAAATTTCACTAACTTCTCCTAAGATTTCTGACAAATAAAACTACCTCTCCTGTAATTTAAGAAATAGTACTGACCTCCCTTACTTTTGAAACTATTATCAAGATTTTATTTAGACTTAATTTTTGTGCAAAAATAACAATCTTGACCTTATCTTTAGGGCTTTTAAATTATTTTTCTCAATACACCCATTAAAATAAATATTTTTTAAAAAAATATTATTTATTTGTAAACTACTTTATTTTTATTTTTTATATGTAAATAATTTTTAAAAAGATAATTGATTTAATAGTTTACTTTTTAAGTACTCCTAAAATGATCTGAATATTTTACTTTTTAAATGTTCATAATCTAAACGTACTTATACTTACAAAATAAACTTTATTATCAATTTTTTACAAAAATATAGAATACTTATTTATTTTAATGGGTGTATTGAAAAAATTAATTTAAAAGTCTTAAACATAAGGGCAATCTTGTATTTTTTTTTAAAATAAATTATAGAGAAGAATTTTAATAATAATTTTAAAAATAAAAGATGTCAATGCTATTTTAAAAATTATAAATGTGCGTATATCTGTCAAAAACTTTAGGAAAGTTAGTGAAATTTACCTTAATTTTTAATGTACAATTGTCATTTTAACAACAAAGTTATTTAATAATAAATTTAGTCCAAATTCTGCTAACACTTTTCGGATTGCGCCAGTAGTCGCTAGATCTGCGTGAAAGCTGTGGTTGAATCAAAAGTGCCAATGAATAGATATGATGCGTCCTTTTACTACTCCTTTATCAAAGTGAGAGAGTTGACAGTGGTGGAGGAAGGCGTTGGAGGCAACTTGTGGTGGTAGAAGGCGTGGTGGTTGTGCAGATATGAGATTTGGGAGAGAGAGATTCAACCAGTGGACAAAGGTGATGAAGGCGGCAATGTTGCAGTGGTGGAAAGGTCGTGGTGACATTGCAGGCCTCTAATTTGAGACAGATATTTTACGATGGTAGAAGAAGGTGGTGCCAATGACGTCACAATCGTGGTGGTAAGGTCGTGGCGGCAATGGCGTAGTTGTAATGGTGGTAGATGTTAGAATTTTTTTTTTGTGAATGAAAAGTCAAAGGGTTGCAGTTTTTTAGCCCTTAATGGCTGCATTATTTGAGCCATAAACAACCTCTAATGGCTGGTATGATGGCAGCCAATAAACCCACTAATGAGAGGGGTTAT
>BRYE01000004.1:18455781-18493281 GCA_030159115.1 Actinidia arguta var. hypoleuca | reverse complement strand
CATATTTATTTTGTTCTAACTTTCCAAATTCAACCAAACAAAACAGAAAACAAGAGTTTTACATATTTGCTTCTTTTCTTTTTCTATATCCATTTCCATTTCCATTTCTATTTCCAAACATAGTAGCATGTTGTTTTCTGTTATAACTTTGCTAATGAATTTGTCCCAAATTATACTAGGATTTAACATTATTTGCCAACTCTAGTCTCTTACGGAATATAGTGAAAACCTAATTAGAAATGCATATGTATGGGAAGCAATAAAATTAAGTAAAGTAAACATTATTTTGCAGCAAATAAATTCACTTCGATTTCTAAAAAAGAAAATAAAAATACTGCAGCCTAATTAATATGTTTCACTATACCCTAGTTTGGATCAAATTTCTTACTAGCTTTTTAGCTTTGTATGAGCGTTCTTCAACTAACAATTTTTTCCCTTTTTTAGGAGTGTGAAGTAAATTACACAAATTTCCCTTAAGGTTTTAGTCAAATATAATCAATCTCCCCTTTATGGTTATAAAATTTGTTACTTCTCCCCTATCAGAGTATCTCTCTTAATGCTCTGAAAGAACAACTAAAATTACATGATGAAAGCCAAGTTACCTTCCCTCCTTTCTCCTTCAACCAAAACTACAAACTATCTTTCAAATATTGAACAAGGCTTGTGGTGCCTGCCACCTTTACCATTGTTCAACACCCTTCTTCCTTTGTATTCTTCCTCCATTTGTTAGCCTAATCTCTCTCTCCACCTCCATATATAAACCACCTCTGACCACTGGCCCCTACCGCAACCTCTTTTCGTTTCTCCCTTTCCATCATTGACGCTACTACCTATGGAAGCTCTTTCTTAAATTTCCACTACCAACAAAATGAACCACTGTCAATTTTCCTATCAAATCACCCTAATCGAGGATTTGAGAGTAAAAACATTGCTAACCAAAATAGGGGTTGTGGTGTGGAAATCTAACCATCTAGATATTAAAGTAGATTCATTACCAAATCTGAGCTCACTGGATCCCAATTTTGTGAAAATCTAATAGAAAATAGAGGGATAGGTGATGATGAAAACACAGATGGCGCTAGTCGATGAAAGTGGTGTTGGGTGGTGGATGTCCTGGTAGTGTGATGTTGTGTGGCAATAGGAATAGGTTTGGGTGGGAGAGAGGGAGGGAGAATGAATAGGTTGGTGATACTGTTGGGGGAGTGAGAAGTGTGGTGGTGTGAGGCAAGAAAGAGAGAGAGAGAATAGACTTGGTTATGGTGAAAAAATATTACTCGCGAGAGTAAACTAATTGGCCATTTTTGAAAGCTAAATTGATGATTTCATAAAAAATTGTTAGTTTACGTAACAATTGACTAATTAACAAAGAGTGTATTTGTTACTAACATTGACCTCAAGGGTTGGACTGTAATTTTCCAACCTTGAGAGATTTAATTGTCTTTACTTCTTAAACTTCAGAGGAAGTATTTGTCATCAATCCAAAATGAAAACATAGACGACAAAAAACAAAAATAAGAAACAACTAATAAAAAGTTGATCCAAACAAATTAATTAGCTAGCAGGTCATTCTCACTCTAAAGTAGATGATGTTAATGGACTCATTAACCAACTTGTTAATTAGAAAATTAACAATTTTTTTTGTTATTTGTTGGCCTCTAATGGAATGGTTAAACTAACCTCTAACTTTAAATATTCTTAGTTTTTAATTAAGTGACTTACTGATTTTATAGAGTCACTTTTTAACATCTTAAAAGTGGACTCTTCATTTATTGTAACAAAAATAATTATAATAATTAATCCTTTACACAAATAAATGGAACCCACTTTAAAAAAAAAAATCAAATTCTAATTAGTTCATTGGAGCATCTATCTACTCACTAAATTAACAACTCTTTAACCTAGAATAAATGGGCCCCACTCTTGGCACTTGTGCACTTTTAATACATACCCTAACATGAAAATTTGGCTATCGCATTGGAGATACTCTAATAAAATAGTTAAGACCCAGTTTGGAGTATTATTATTATTATTTTTTTATCAAATGACAAAAAAATAAAAAAATAAAAAACCAACCCCAAAACTTTGCCTAAGCGTTAACAAGTATATCTGATAATGAACGGTAAATGGTTCAAGGTCTCCATCAGCCCCATTTGTGTCCATTGACCTGATCATGATCCAGTAGAGAATGTGATTGCCATTTGCCATGCGAATCTCTTTCTACTTTCCACTTGCTAGTGTGGAAAAACTCCAAATGACAAACCCACCCAATACCATCATCTAGAAACTTGACATATTTTCTTTTTATTTGAAACAAAAGGACAACCAAGTTAGGTGTGGTGTGGGTAACCATCGTCTTCTAGAAGAAAGGTCCATATCCTTTTTTTCTTTTTTCTTTTTTCTTTTTTTCCCACCATACAATGTTAGAATTCTAAAAGAATTATTCGAATGTATCATTTATCCCATGGTCTTATGTATGTATGTATGTATGTATGTATGTATGTATGTATGTATGTATGTATGTATGTATGTTGTAGTGAGGTTTGGATGTTAATTAACGTATATATATAGGATTCCTACAAGGATGTATACATAATAACTTTTAAACAATTTGTGGGTCTTCATATGTATACAAGAATTCTGGTAAAATAATATTATCGAATTAATAACATGCAGGTGTTTGTTTGTTGGGACATTTTTGCCATCGGGGAGTGAAAAACATGGCTAACATTTTTTTTTTAGTTTTTTAGTTTTTGAAAAGGTTGTCTTTGGAATATGGATCTGTAAAGGGATTAATTATGAAGACTAAAGAAGATGAAAAAATAAATAAATAAACTGAATAAGTTTATTTATTTATTTTTACTAAAAAAACTTTTTAGTTTTTATCATAAAAAATAATAAATTAAAAAATAATTGAATTAATAAGCAAAATTAAATAAATAGGTCTGTTTTGAGAAGAAAGAAAAAAAGATAATGTCGATTAGTTTTAATTGTGTGATGAAAAAAAATATATAGAAGCAATCTTATTATTTTTATAAAAAATATTAATAATAATTTTCAAAGTAAGAAAGTTGAGTGTTATTTCAAAAATTATAGTGTTTTTTCAGAAACCTCATATGAGTTCAGTGAAATCTATACTGTAAAATAGAACTCATTTTGAATCTCAAATCTATCTCCTGCTATATACGTTTGAAATTCATTTGAGTGAATCTAACGGTTGAGATTTCATCTGACATTATTTTTTTTCTTCCTAAAACTATCACTTCTTTTTTCTCAAAAGTATGGGGCCCACATAAATTTTGATCCAATAAAAAAAAAAATTAAGTTGGGCATATTTTTAACTATTGGATCATTTTTTAGTGGAATCCACAAAAAAAAAATTAAAACACACATTTTTTTTTTATTTTTTATTTTTTTATATTTAATAATTTTTTTATTATTTGATCAAATTTTTATATTTTATTAGTCTTTTGACGATAAGAGTCTAAAAATATAAAAAAAATTATTTAATTTAGAGATAAAAATAATTTTTTTTATTTTAGTAAACTTTATCTTAAATTAGATAATTTTTTATATTTCTAAACTCTTTTTATTAAAAAAACCGAAAAAGTATAAAATATTGATTAATTATTAAAAAAAATCATTAAAGATAATAAAAGGTAAAAAAATAAAGCAGACAAAAAAATTACCCAAATAATAAGGGAAGTGATTTTCATATGTCTACTTTTTTAATTGTACTTTTTATATTTCTTGAAATTAATTTATTCAATGATTGTAATGAAAAATATTTGAGTAAAAATAAATAATTAAATAATCTTATCATAATAAGGACAAAAATATTATAATATAAGACACATATTTTTAAAATCTTCGAAATTATCTATAATATAAGATAGTTTGATTTTTGAATATAAAATCTATCTTCTCCACTATTTACAGTTGAAATCCATTTGAGTTAATTTAATGGCTGAAATTTCACTTGAGAATATTTGTTTTTCAAAAAATATCACTTACTTATTCTCAAATGTATGGGGCCTATATAGGTTTTGATACATTGGACAAAAAATTTTTAAAATTGGACATATATTTTACTCATTGAATTATTTTTTAGTTAGACCACACCAAAAAAATTAAAACACCCTTTATTTTTTTCTTATTTCTCCAAAACTAGTAATATTTTTTTTAAAATCATCATACCTTCTAATTTGTTCTCCATTTTGTATATAAATGTAATGTATTTTTTATCTGATATTTATATCTGATCTGTTTTTTCATTATAAAATGAGTACGTCTAAGAGGTGATTTTTTTTTTTATAGTGCCCATGAGCACCAATAATTCCTAGTTTATCAAAAAAATAAAGATAAAATACACTGACCACCCCTGAGGTTTCATATTAATATTTAAAGTATCCTTCATATTTGAAAAATTATAATAACCTCTCCTAAAGTTTGTATTTAATACAGATGTCCCCTAATATTTAAAAAATTACACTGACTATCCCTGAGGTTTCAGGTTCATACATAAAGTACCCATGGGGTGGTCAGTGTATTTCAGGGATTCTTTGTGTATTAACTTGAAATTTCAGGGGTGGTCAGTGTATTTTAGAAGAAATTTGTTATAAGTTTCAAACCTCAAGGGATGTCATTGTAATTTTTCAAACATGAGAGGTATTTTGTGTATTAAAGATAAACCTAAAGCGAGGTCATTGTATTTCACTCAAAAAACAAAACAAAACAAAACAGAATCTGATGGTGCTACCACGTGGCAAAGCGTTATCAATCCATGTATTGTCCACAAACGACGATGCAAGATAAGAGAATTGGGCGGTGGAGGCACGTGAATGCCCTTCTGAACTAAACTACGCCTAGTGCGTAAAGTGCCTTTCAACTTAACTTCATGAATCGACGTCGTGCATGAACATGAACAGAAACTTCTTCAATTAAAAAATGAAAGAAAAAAGAAAAAAAAGTTATAGTGCACATTTTTTATTTGAGATGTATAATACGTAATTTATTTAACAATTGTTAAATAAATAATAATAATTTAAATTTTAAATAAATTAATAGTTAATAATAAAAATTTGAATAACCGATTAAATTTAATTTTTGTGAATCGTATTGGTTCGATTAAACTTGTTTTCAAATCGTATTAGCTTATTTTGAATTTTTATAGTCACTGTTATGAGATATTTTGTTATGTTTTCTATTGATATGTTGATAAATTTTATAAATTTTTATGGTTCGTTTATAAATTATTATGGATATAATTATAAAAATTTATGCCTATATTATAAATTAAAAATTAAATTTATTTTAATTTATATTCTAATCTAATTGACCTACAAAATGACCGATTTAACATGTAAAAAATAATAATGTTGATGTGGAATAATTCGAACAAATCCTGAATCATAAAATGTTCCGAGCAGTGTACGTCGCCCAATATCTCCAAACTCGCCTTCCAGGTCGCCTAATACAGTTAATGAGTCGAGCTCCATTCCATTTACAAATTCCTGCCAGATCGCCATAAGGGCGAGATGATTCACCACGCCCAATGCAGAGACTTCTCCTTCAAAGACTTCTCTCCAAAAGGACTCTCATCTCCATTAGAGATCTGTTATCACAAGACTCCTAACCTGATTGAAGTCCATCTCCATAAAGAGTTTCACATCTGCAAGAGGACTGTTTTCAATAGACTCCAACTCCACAACGTCGCCTATAAATCCGGAATGATCACCAGTTGGCAGCCTCCAGATTGAACTCCAGATTTAATTGGGATATTATCCCATGCTTATCCTTCCGAGGAATTCGCCATATTACACTGACACGACTCAGTTCTCCCGTCTATATAAAGGCCGCTCCCCCACAACCAAAAAGGTACGCTCAACACACAGGCACTACACACTTTTATTGTGCTCTCCATACTGCCTTATTCTCTGGTCGCCTTGGTCTGATTCATACGCCGGAGGGGTTTTGAGCGGCCTCACCCCGGCCGATTACTTTTGATTCATTGCTGTGCAGGTCGCCCCACTTTAGCCGAGGTCCAGTGCCGAGGCCGAGGAGCAATTCCGACTGTTGGTTGCTCTCCCAAATTTTTACCACAACAAATGTGTATTATACCATTTTTCAAAAAATAAACTCCATCATTTTTCCTTCCGGATTACACATACATATATTTCCTTTCTAAGTAACACATACATACATACATACATACATACATACATATAATTTCATCATGTATTTTTTAATAATGAAAAAGACATGATTAGGTTTGTCCATAAAACAATGTGGTACCTAATATAAAATCCTTCTAACTAGATTTCTTATTCTTTTTCTTTATCCGTGTTCGTCCGCAAAATCAATTTGCTAAATTTTCTTTGTCATCGGCAACGATCTAACGGGGACCTAAATATCATGACCGACAAAAATAAACAATCACACGTATCCATCTGGATTGTAAGAGGGTCTCGGCTCTTTGGAGAAATGTTCAAACAACGGAGATGAATCTCAGAACTCAAAACAGAGTGATTCAGTGTATGATTTGGGGAAAAATCACTGACAGAGAGAGATTGAGAGAGAGGGACCCTCAAGAGAGATGAGAGAGCCGAGAGCGGCTGCTAACGATGAAGACACGATTAGAATTAGGGGTAGGTTTTTGTATTTATAGATATGACTTTTCCTCGCCAGATGTACGGTGAAGACCAAAGACTAAAGTCTAAATGTATTAAATATTTTAAAAATATTAATATTATTCGGGCCAATTCTGTTCAGAACTGAAATCGATCACAAAAACTCTTGAATCAAACCGGATTGATCGATTTTCAAGATTCTTCGAATCTGATCTGAATCGAATTTTGAAAAAACCAAACAACTAGTTAGATCATATCGGATTGAATTGAACTTATTTTTCGATTCCATCAAATTTTTTGGACAACCCTATATGTTTTTATGGTTTTCTAGGACCAATTCTATTTCTTTCTGTGCATAACTATCCATTGACACCTGGGGCAGAGGCGATTAACGATTAGGGGGGCATAGACCCTGAATGTTTTAGTGTTATTCTTAGTACCCTTATATTTATATTTAAAGAAGGTATATCAATTAGACTTTTATATAATTGTATTAGTACTCATCCTAAATTAATTTAGAACCCATTAGATTATTTTAGTTTTGCAAAGATTAAATTGAAAATATTATAATAGTGGAAAAGAAGAAAAAATGATACAACTTTAATAAATTTAATTTATGATTCTACTAATGTCACAAAAGCTTTTAGTAATACAAAATTAGTATTTTTAACTTAAATGATATTAATTATTCGAAACAAAACGTATAAAACTAATTTTTTTTTCAAAACATATCCTAACTAAGTTTGAATTTATTTTAATCTTATGTTTTCATTTTGGTATGAATAATTAGGAATTTTAATATTCAATTAACGGTTGAACTAATTGATTTTGATTTCGATTTCATGTAGTTCTATTTTAGTTTTTTATTTATAATTTTTTAAAAGAATATTTTTAAAATTATAATTAGTAATTCCGTGCCTGAGTGACAATAAAGTAAATTAAGGTTTAGATTAAAAGGAGAAGGCAGCCTATGTAGCAGCAGCACTTGGTGTTTGGACTTGTCTCCAAAAAGGAACCTTGTTTAGCTGGCTGGCCTTACAAAATAAATATAAAAAATAAATAAATAAATAAATAAATAGTATGGGAATCCCATCCCACACTGTGTGCACATGGATGACCCACAAACACACTACCTAACTTTAACTACCCAAACTGTCTTTTTCTTAGCCTCTCCCACTCATTCTCTTGTTAATCCTAATCACAGATTCGGTTACCTAACCCCAAAACATGGCACATGCTCTCTCTCTCTCTCTCTCTCTCTCAAATTCCATGTCCATGTTGAAGGGATTTTTTAAAATGAATGTCAAGTCCAAGTTAGCACTCAATCTTAACAGCTGCAAAGTCACGCAAATCATGCATACTATATTATTAGTAATGGTACGTATTGACACGGGTATTATGTTAAAAAAAAAAAATAATTTTTAAGTTTATTCGTTAAAATTTTATAATTTAAAAAATAAATAAAATATAAATATCAGATAAGAGATATATTATATACATATGCGAAGAGATACATTGTTATCAAATATAGAATAAATTAAAAATTGTAATAATTTTAAAAAAATATTTTTAATTTGGGAGAAATAAGAAAGAAAGAAATGATTGTTTTAGAGTTTTTTTTGTAGGTTCTACTTAAAAAATAATCTAATAGTTAAAAAATATGTCCATCTTTATAGATTTTTAGCCATTAAATCACAACTTATGTGGGCTTTACACATTTGAAAAAGAATGAAGTGATATTTTTTTGGGAGAAAAAAAATTATCTCAGGTAAAATCTCAATCATTGAATTAATTTAAATGAATTTCAATCGTAAATATTAAAATTTAATTTAAAAATATTTATATCTTATATTATAAATTTGGTTTACAGAGTTGGGTATTTGTAAGTGGAGGAAGATCCGCCATTCATCGTGGAACCAAGCACGACCACTTGGCTTTAGATTCCTTCGAAGTACACCAATCTATATCATATTCTACGGGATAAATTACACTATCCTCCTTTGAGATTTGCTTTTAATATAGATTTTCTCTAATGTTTAAAAAATCACACCGACCTCCCTGTTAGAGTTGATCTCCTAGATGTGATAATAAAATTACTTAAATACCATTATGTCTTATATTAAATGACTTGGTTATCCTTTTAAGAACAAGATAAAACTCTCTCCGCGCCTCTCTCTCTCTCTCTCTCATACACACCAAAGCAAAAAAATAAAACTTGTTTTCTCTCTCAAACACACACACAAATCAAAATGGGGTTTATTTTTTTCAATTTGGGTTTAATTTTTTTTAAATTATATGAAAAGACAACTTCAAGAGAGGAGAGAGGAGAGAGGAGGTGGTGGTGGATGCAAGAGGAGAGGAGAGAGGGAGAGGGTTAATTTGGGTTTTAATAAAATTTTGTTGATGACATTATCTAAATAAGAAAAACTTATAATACAACTTTAAAACTCAGATGAGATTAGTATAATTTTTAAAATGTGATGGGAGAGTTTATATTAAATATAAACCTCAGCGGATGTCACTTTAATTTACCCTATTCAATAATTTCAATCTTTTTACGGCCCAGCTGGTAAGAGTGTTTTAGCATGGTACCAATGCTTGTTAAAACCAACTCTTGCTAAATAAAGTATTTTATACAATAAGTACATTAGTTAGACTTAACTGTAAACATTATCTTTGATGGTGTGAGATTTTAAACGGAACTGTAAGGACCTCGAATTGGTGTCGGTCAAATATCTTCTGACCAAATTAAAAGATTTTAACCAGTAAACCAAATTTTATTTAATGCAATTGGAAAATTACCTTTGCTTTGGGGATGACAGGTTTATAATGATCTTTAGACGTTATTTGGAAAATTATTCCCTTGATTGTTGCTTATCCTTCCGTTCGTCAATTACGAGTAGGAGATTGATTATGAGCTTGGATTCGGCTACTATACCCACTCTGTCCATAGCTTCTTTACATTTGGGGCTGACCAATAGACATGGCACCTCTCGTATGTACACCAGAGTCAAGTGTTATTGTCAAATGGTAACGCGGAATACGTTTTATCGATTGGACATTTCGTAGAGAACTTCTCGATCAACATTCATCTTTGATTGATTATTTTATTGTATTTGAATAATCAATTAAAGATGAGTCTCCGCTATAACGAGACATTTAAGTGATCTCGAGTTAATGGATAGGTGTGAAAATATTTATATTTTATTTTTTCAATCCACTTATTAGCCCTTTATTTTAGTTACTTATATTTTCTTGGGTCTTTCCATGTTTTTAGGTTGCCAAAACTCGTTGCGCATGATGTATGATTAATTCAAAAAGGTTAAAGTGAGAATTGTGACCAAAGTGCAAATTTTATAAACTTCAACAATTTTAGAAGTGGATATTTTCAAATATCAACCTTCAACAATTTAAAAATACTTAAAACTAAAATAATGAATACGTCATATCAATTTAAATATCAAAGGTATAAGGAGAATTTTAAAATATTTTGGAATTTGATTTTTTAAAGTGAGCAAACATTGTAGTTATTCAAAAAGAAAAAAAAAAGTAGACAAACAAACTAGGACGGATGAAGTAATACCTTAATTTCTTCATAATTACACTCCAAAATCAAATATTTTTCTGAATTAATTTAGCTTATGCAACTTAACCTTATTGATTCCTATGCCACAACAACTCGGTTTTTAACTCCTTTTCCACACAAAAAAGGTTTTTCGCTTGAAAATAAATATTAAGAGAAATACTACAATATCGAAATTTGGACTAAGAAAAAAATTTCATAATTTAAAATGAATGGTTTAAATTCACTTGACTGTAGAGATCTTACATAACTAAGTAAATTTGAACAATTTATTTTGAATTCTAATTTTTTTTTATTTCAAATTATGGGACTCTAACAAATGCTAAAATATTTAACATTATTACCTGAGCAATTCCCCCACCCCCGAGTACAAATAATATTCATCCATGAGTGAACAAAACTATAGGTCCCACTTGTTTTGGAGACTAGTAGTTAAAAACGTACATAGCTTGTTTAGCTGTTGCAATTTTTTGGAGAAAGTACAAAAAAAACTAGTAACAAATTAAATTCTAAAGTTTTAATTATGATAAATTAAATATTAAATTTAATTTAGTCATAATTAAAATTCTCTATCAATTTTTATTTCATTAGAGTTGGTGAAACTAACTAATTCTTGCTAAAAATTTGAGAAAATGACGTCTTCCAATGTTATCACCTTTTAATTAATGCAATTTGGACTCATTTTTAAACAAAACTCTAAAAAATAACTAAATATTTAACTTAAAAATGAACCTAGTTGCATCGATTTTAACTTAAGAATAAGTCTTAGTTGCATCGATTATGACTCTAAAGGTTGATAACTTTGAAAGATTTTGTTTCTCTAATTTTTTACAAGAATTAGTTGATTATGTCAATCCTAATGACACAGATACTCATAAAATATTTTAATTATGGTCAAATCAAAATTATAATATTTAATTTATTATAATTGAAACTATAAGATTTTATCTGTTATTGAGATCCCTCAAGAACAGTAAATAATGAATTTCCCAACTTCATCAAATTACAAATCCTTTCTTTTGTCTTTTACCGCATATTCTTAATTTCACTTTTTGTTTCTGTTTGAAATGAACTTGACCCAATTACAAAATGTGCTCTTCTTTCAACCTCGAACTCGTGTTTCATGAGTCAACCCGCCAATAATCATATGCTTGACTCAAGTGGTGACTCGCGACCACTCGGGGAACAAAAAGATGCTGTTTTGTTTTGAGATTCCCATTATTAATGCCTTTTTTATATATAAAATAATAACCCATTTAATTTTTCAAATTCTCAAGTCATTGAATATTAGTTCTTGGGTTTTAACGTGGG
Organism: Actinidia arguta var. hypoleuca; assembly: GCA_030159115.1. Classification (NCBI taxonomy): domain Eukaryota; kingdom Viridiplantae; phylum Streptophyta; class Magnoliopsida; order Ericales; family Actinidiaceae; genus Actinidia; species Actinidia arguta. The sequence goes on along the minus strand of BRYE01000004.1, from coordinate 18,481,761 downwards.
GAAAGAAAAATAAAATTTATTTAATTATAAATATCCATTTTTAGGGTACCAATATATATATATATATATATTGGAAATTAATTATTATTATTATTATTTTTTTATCAATTTCCAAACTTAACCGCTGAAAGGAAAAAAATAAAATAAATTCATTCACTTGATTTTCTGTGTCTGTCTTTTTTAGACAAATTCCAAATCAAAACATAACAAATGAAGTTAACGCTTCAAATTACGCAAACCCCCAAAAGTATGAACTTTCTTCCTTTTCTTTCCTTCCTAAGCCTTAGTTTTTTTGTATCATTATCTAGAATAGACAACTTTAAAGGCACAATTCCATATCTAACTTTCTAAAAGTAGCTTTCAATCGCACAATATATATTTTTACTTGTGCCTAAAATTTCCCTTGCCCGCCCTTCTCTGTCTAATCCTTTTCCAAATCCGAGTGTTGCATTGCATCTTGTCCAATTAACTTGTTTTTCTTTGAACTTGCTTATCTGAAGTCAGGAAAATGGACTCTGTCTAATTTTTTTGGATTTATTTTGAGGATTTAAATTGTTCATTAATTTTGTCGTGAAGATCAGTACTATAAAAATATTATATTAATCGAACACAATTCAATATTCATGTAGTATTATTTTATAAGTTAATAAATGGGTGTGAAATAGAAGAATATACCATATTTATCTTAAAATAAATTGATATTGATCGACTATTGATTTGTATCCGATCAACATAATCTTTTACAATATTAAACTCCTTGATGAGTTCTACAGTTGAACGATTTTGATCATCAAAATAGAGTCAAAATACTTGAATTGCACCGGTTTAGTTCATTTTAGAACTGCAAATAAGCCAAGTCCTTTTTGGTTTTACTATTTTTTTTTTGGTTGAGTCAAGTCCGAGAGCAAGATAATTAATTTTGATGTTAAACATGGATGTTTGATAGCATATAAGATCGAGAAAATAATACAATATTATTTTACATATATATAATATTAATTAGGGGTTAGAAATAATACTAGGAAACCGCCATTATTGGTTACATAGAAAGGGTCCCTAATTAACTCTTTCAAAGTTGGAAAACAAAAGTTAAAATCACTATTTTAGGAAGTTTTATCTTTTAATTAGGATAGTGATTTCACACTTTCCTTTTTTTTTGTGTGTGTGTGTGTCTTTAATATATAACACAGCGCAAACACCTATTTTATGTAGTTAAAATAATTTTATAAAAAATAATTTACAAAATATAAATACAAAGATATTTCCGTAAATTTAAATAATAAAAATAAAAAATAAGTATAATTCAAGAGAATAGAATAGAAGTTTGAAAATCAAACCCCTTCCATTATTGTGACAGTGTTTGGTGAGCTATCACTAAAGATGCCACCAGTTGTATCCCAAACCCGATGCAAACGGCCACCAACAGGACTCCATATGAGCATCTAACATTGTCTATAAAAAACCCGGTCCTACACTCGTACTAACCAATACACACTTCTCATATATATTTCAACTTGCAATACACTTTTAACGTTTATATACATTTACATAAATTAAAACACTTTGTGCCCTCTAATCATCGTATATTTTCTTAAAAAAGATAAAAATAAAATAAAATATGAATCATTGCCACTTTACCTAACAATTTTTGTTTGGTATGATCACAAAAACAACGACTCCGTAATAGATAGCAAACAACTTTTTGGGATTGAATGGGAAATTTTTCTTGCCAAAAAGAGAGAATAAATAAATATTTTTTTATATTTATAAAATAAAATTACTCAAATACCATGGGCAGAGTCAGTGAGGTTAAAAGAATTAGAACTTATGTTCAGTGGGATAAAGAATTATAAAATTTAATTTTTGTGAGTTTAAAATTGTGAGTCACCCCACCCCTGTGTGGCTCTCCGCCACTGTTAAATATATAGATGTTCTAAATTATTTTTGCTTAAAACTACATTCTTGGAAATTCATGCAATCAACCTCTCCAAAACCAATCCTATACCTCAAAGATATTTGTACATGCAATCAATGAAGGAAGTGATTTTTACACTTCAATTCTATAATTAAGAACATCATTTGTTCAAAAGTTCATGGAAATGAACAAAATATATATATATATATACAATTTTGTAATTTCACATAATAAAAAAATAGATCTTAAAATCATTTTCTTAACCAAATCTCAGACCCATTTTTTGTTGTTGCTGCTGCTGTTCTTTTCAATTTCTCTTGTTCTACATACATGTTGAAGATATTACAAGAGATTTTGATTTTGTAGTTGTGTAGATGAGCCAGTGGATTACAGTTGTGGCTGCAAGTAGAGAATAGGATTAATATATACCAACCCCTAACCAATATCTATATCTATATCTATATCCATCCAACGGTCATAAATTATCTACACAACCCTTTATTACTCTGGCAATTATTACACAATTGACCAACGCTCTGAAACCCCAACTGCCAACACAAACACACCGCCTCCGCCGCGAACGGAACCTCCATCTTCTGCAGCTTCGACTCGGCCGAGTTTGAAGACGAACTCTCCCGAATTAGGGAATGATACGGGCCGAGTCCGATCGACAGGTCCAGATCAATCGATTGGCAGTTTTTATGCGGCGGAAGTGGTTGAGGATCGGCCTCCTCGGTAGTACCGCTGCTGCACTTGCCGTCGTCGAGCGATTCCCCCGCCGTAATCAACGTGCTCTGTTTCAACGTGTTCTGACTCATCAAGGCGAACTCGGTGAGGGATAGAGAAGGTAATTGAGAGGCGTTTCCGAAGTCAAATTGGGAATTAGCAGCGGCGGTGGTAGCGGTGAGTGGGCGGTGAGTTTGGGGATCGACGCCGCGGCTGATGAGCTTGCGCTTGATGTGAGTGTTCCAGTAATTCTTGATCTCGTTATCGGTTCTTCCCGGTAACCTTCCAGCTATCAAAGACCACCTGCAAAAACAAATCAATTAATTCAACAATCAAAACTTGATAAAAAGAAATTTATTTCAATTTCTGTTTCCTTTCTGTTTGGTTGCTGAGAAATTTGCGTGGGAAAATCAAATTCACTGTTATTGTTTCTCAAATTGTTTAATTCCATCAACAAAGCCTAATATATAGTTGGTATAAGCTCGTATAAATATTGGATTTTCTTTCCTCTTCTGTTTTCTCAGTTGCCAAACAGGGACAATTGGAAATTAAGAAAGAGAGATGGAAATTATGGAGAGTAGAGTACTTGTTTCCGAGGAGGCTGTGAAGCTTAATAATGAGTTCATCTTCTTCTTCAGTGAAATTACCCCTCTTGAGATCAGGCCGGAGATAGTTTATCCACCGGAGTCTGCAACTCTTGCCACATCTGAGCAATCCTAAGAGAGATCAGAGAACAATAAAAATCAAATTAATACAAGTACAGATTAACAAATAAATTAAGAAGCCCCAATATATATACGCACACATATATGTATGTATAGGAGGAGAGAGGAGACAGGATACCGGCTGCTTTGGGGAGGGAGCGCCAGCATCCCTCGCCGTGTGAGCGGATGTAGTTGATGAGGCGCTGGTCCTCCTCCTTGGTCCATGCCCCTTTGTTTGTGTGAGCTTTTTCACAACATGGTGATCGCCCCATTTTAGACTCTATTCGACAGAGAGAGAGAGAGAGGATAAGTAGTAATTTCTTTGCTTGGTTGATGTTAATATGGATAAGAGGGAGGAGAGGAAGTTTGATTGGAAGTGTGGGAGGAGAGAGAAGGATATATATAGATGGGAAGGTGGGAGGAGAGAGAGTAGAGAGAGAGAGGGGAAATGTGGGAATAGGCAAGAGACTCGATCATTTAAGAAGGGGTTGGGATTGGGGATTTGACCAAGTTGGTGAGAAAAGACGAGTGGTTAGAGATAGAGCTGGATTTGGTTGGTAGCTCTACTTTTACGTGACGTGGCCCACTTTTTTGTGTATGTGTGTGTGTAGTCTCTCTCTCTCTCTGTCTCTCTCTCTCCACAAATTAGACAGTGGTTGGAACATCAAAAAGCGGTAAAGTCGGTCCCTCGAATTTATATACCCATCACATGGCGTGGCTTCGCAAAGCAAAGGAGGAGGGTATCTTCTCTCTCTATCTTGTGGGTAGGGGGTGGATTCCGTCTGCCCCTTGCTTAAAATTCTTGAGCTTTTTATTTCCTCTTCTTTCTTTCTTTTTTTTTATGGTTTTTAATAGTTGGTGTTAACTATGTACTGTGCCAAAATTCTAAAATGTGGTAATCTTCTGTCATATCATTTTGACATTATTACTCTTTGTCCTCTGTTAAATCAAAATAATTTAAAATTCAAATATGGGTGACGACTTTAACAATTTTGACAAGAGATTTACTTAATTATTGGAATTCTATTTTTTACTATCCTTTGTCAATTTTTGAAAATGGCAAGATAGATGCTCTATTTAGTCATTTCATATGTATTTAAAACTTTTTCTTAATTTCTTTTTAGGCATGGCAAGAACATGAGATAATTGGCTTGAGCTTAAATAAACAAGGAGAAATGTTGAAATCATGCTAATGAGAACAAGAACAAGGTTATTTTGCTGGGTACCGTCGCAACATAATATTAAGGAACGGGTTTATCTAAGTCCAATTTTAGATTGTACATGTGCAGTTCAAGAATTTTGAGCCTCATTTTGATGACTAAATCGTTAGTGGACCTCATTGAGACATTTAATAATATAAAAAATTACGTTGATCGAATATAAATCAATGATTGATTAATATTAATTTATATCAAGATATTGAGTATAATTCTGTGTGTAACACTTATTTATAAGTTATAAAATAATTTTGTATCCAATTAACATAATCTTTTTACAATATTGGTCTTCACCATGTAATTTTTTTCAACCGTCATATTTTTTAAATGGCCACATTATTCTAACGGTGACATTTTTTAAGGGATATATTTTTAAAATAGCCATATTTTTAAAAACAATCATTATTCAAACGATATTATTTTTCAAAAGTATATTTTTTAAACGATGATATTATTTTCAACTTATATATTTTTAATGGAATGGTATACGGATGAAATGATCGAGTTTAAAAAGTTAATTGATACAATTAGAAGTGAAAGGATCTAAAAAAATATTTTAAGAAAAATATAGGGGAGCAAAATATAATTTTTGATTTATATAAAGCTTTAGGAAGAATAAATTTAAGACTTATGGAATTTTTTATGTAGATGACGACAAAATAGGAAAAAGATGAAAGAAGATGAAAAGGTGAGGCTTACCGTACCACATTGGGTGTATTGAGCTATTACTAAGATTGCATTTTTTGCACTTTCTCAATAATATTAATTTTATTTGAAGGTATGGTTTTAATAAAAAAATATTTTAAAAGTAAAAGAGATTAGTGTTATTTAAAAAAAGATGGGGGAGGGAAGAGGCTGTATTTTTCAAAAACTTTAAGGAAGGTCAATGAAATTTACTAAAATAAAAAAAAAACTGGGGCTATAGGGAAACTGATATAGTTTAGGGACCAAAGCGGGAGAATATTTTCTTTAAAGGCCAAAAATTACCAAAGGGGGTGTGGTGGTAATTTTCCTGATTGTTTTTTCATATTTTTAATCTTTAAATTGCATGTGTCACGACTCACGATGTTATTACTTCTCCCCAACTTAATTAAAGTTCTCTTCCAGAAAATATAATGTTTCCTTTCCTTTGGTCATATTTTGTTTTTAGCAGCCAAATCAATTCTGCTTCTTTAGTCAATATGCGATTGTTTTGACGATCCATAAACTACACATTCAAACTTTTTAGAGAGAGAGAGAGAGAGAGATGTACAGACGTACAGGCATCACAAACTTCTCATCTTTTTCATTTTCTCTTTTTTTTTAGAAGATTTTTTCATGTTATCAATTAAAGAAACAATTAGAATTCCTACTTTTCCTGTTTGATGACATTTTTTTCCTCTTATTTTTTTTTGTTTGTAAAACCAGAAAGCTGATAACAAAATATATGCTCTATTTCGAGGGTACCATATGACATTTATAAGTGGTACTTCTGATCAATCACATGGCGATAAATTTTTTGTATAAGACATAATAACTTACACTTATTTAATAGTTGAAAGCCAAACGTACCACGTAAACAATGGTAACAATGTCAAATTTCCAAAAAATCAAAATGTTGTTTCTAATCTCTGCCTGCAACCCCTTCCGCGACACCCTACCAGCACCCACCTCTCGCAAATAACCCCTCTCTAGCTACCCTCGGTACGCCTCCCTCGTGCTGCTATAATTAAATGAAAACACACTTCTCGTCTTTTGTAAACGAAAAAAATGAAATTTAACAAACCCTCACCTTCCATAAGTTCAAGTTCAAGTTCAAATATACCTTACGTTTATGAATGATGTAATTGTGGACAATCTCAAAGCAAACACTAGATTAAATCCAAGTTGAATTTCATTCATGTAAAGAGGAACAGATAAAATAAACTCGTTGCGAGAGGGAGAGAGCATATTTACAAACGTACAAAGAATTTGATCTCGTATAGGTAAGCCACTAAGTAATATACAATGAATTTCGAGTATCGTACTACAACCTAAACGAGTTGGAAAGAATAATACCCCCTTGATGCAAATGGAAAGAATGGATTTTGCTCGTTTAAAAGCTACTCACATATAATTACAGTTATAAATATTCCAATTTTCATGTAAGTTATCCCGCGCTACCATCCTCATTTCCAACATCTGAATGCTGCTTACACATGCAATCAGGCATTGGATATGTGTAGAGCGAGCCGCTGGGCTTTCTCAACTCATTTCCCTTTATATCACTGTGACGAAGCATGTCCTGCAATTGGTGCTTAAAGTTCTCCCACCTGTGAAACATATTAAAAAAGAATTAGTGAAGTCTTCTTCCATACAGTGCCTACAACCGAAGACCAAAAACATTATAGAATACCATTTAACATTTCAAAAAGAAAAAAATTGAGATTTCGCCTCAGGCGCCCTAGAGTATTGGATCGCCCCCGAAATCACTTCGAGTTGTCATTTATTCCCCTTTGGCATTCATAGGTATATATAGCCAAAACTATGATGCTATTAGTTAGATTTCCCGGCAAGCACAATCAATAAAAAGGGTGTCTAAACAACTCATTTCATGTCTCAATTTATAACACTACATTAAACAAGATGAAATATGGTATAACTCAAAATAACATCACTCGTCCAACTGGGAGCATATATCATGTCTAACATAAATACACAATTCAAATCCGACTGAAGATGCATGGTGAAAAAAGAGAAAAAAAATATAAATCATGAAGTCCAGTGTCCATGATCAAAGTTTACTTCAATGGAAACACAAAATTCAGATAAGCAATTAATGAAGATATTCCATTACAAAGTACATTAAGGAAAAAGTTAAGAAGGCATCTAAAACGGTTAATAGATGCAGTTAATGACTTTGATTTGTAAAGAAACTAGTTGCAGGAAGGCTAAAATTGAATTTAGGGGCTGACTGAACTGCCAGCAATCTCACCATGAAACATAAAATCTCACTTTCCAAATTACTAAGAAGGCTAGAAGCCAGAGGCCATAATATTTGAAGAATTCAGACGATCCCATAGAAAATGTCATCATTCACTCATCTATTTCAACACTGCCCCCTCATGCAGCAGCTTACAAGGTGACCAGAAAATGTAATAATTCAGGCGTAAGAAGAAACTTTTGCCATCAAAGTCATGTCATAGCTCCAGAATCATATTAAGACTAAAGTCGGTCCCCCAGTCCCTCAAGGCTACAACTTATATCGAATCATATCCAAAAGTCTCACGACCGATCAATTAAGAAGAGACAAAATCCCCATCATCAAATGAAGTTGACAGTGGTCGTGTTCTGTTGAAATGTAACTAATTGTTTGCCTCATAGCATGAAGTTTTCTGAGAGAGACTTAGAAAGGCTAGACAAAATACGTTCACATATTGAAGCACAACCCTAAGTTTTGGTATATTGTCAAGTGTAGACAAAAGATATTGCATTAACCAATGACGACCTACGATAGTTACAACCATGGTTGAGTTTGCAATACTAACTCTTCCAATTTCAGATCATCTGTATTTTTTGTTTATGTACTGTACTGGTTCATTCACAAGCGGGTTATCTTGCATGGTTGTCAGAATAAATGAGTACGCTATCATAAACTCAAATACAATATATCCTTAACCAAAATACTTCACATGATCCAGAGAAGGGTTACCAGAGATCGCCACTTGGGTGGCGTACCGCGATCCGGATCCATCGATCCCAATCGAGGATTGTTAGCACACTAGATCGCTATACTCGGTGATCTGACAAACAAATAAAATCGGTACTTTATTATTGCAACATTACCTTTATTAGTTTTTGAAGGCAACATAATTGTTTTTGAACAATTGTTCTTTTATGATCTTTCCTTTTTTTCTTATTTTTACTTTTTAAAGATCGGAACTTAATTATTGCAACATTGCCTATAGTAGTTTAATTTTGAAACTTGTGAATTTTTTATATTAATATTTCTACACTTTGGAGTGAATATTTTTGGTATTTATATTAATTCCGGTGCCTAAAATTTATAATTAAATTGAGGAAAAATAAGTCTTGTAATGCTCCCAATCATATTTCGTAAGAGGATTATTTAACGATCTAAAAAATCGTTCCAAATTAGCGTACAACGTTCCAAATAAGTGATCCGAAGAATCCTAACTCTACCTTACCGAATTCCGTAGGATAGGGTGTACCACATTCCCATTCCGTGTTCTCTTACTGCGTCGTTCTGCGATCTAGGTAACCCTACTAGCGACTAGTCAGTTGGACAAATTATAAAGCCCAAGTTCAAGAGTCTCACCAGCAATCAAATTTGAGGGAAAAAGAAATGGTGAAGCGTAATATTAAGCAGTATTAATGTATGCCAGTGTTTCATGGGCTCCTTTAATTCCTAATCCCTCACCCCACCCCACTCCAAAACTAGCTGCCTAGTCAACGTAAGATGCCAAGGGCGAGAGGTTTTTGGATGAGTCTAAACCGGTCACACAATTCGCAATTCAGGCCTGCCACTCCCACCCTAAACTCGCAGATTGGCAAATTTGGAATAATTCGGATAAAATTCGTGAATTACGGACGAAATCAAGCCCAGGCCAATAGAATTCAGCCACATATAGATTTCAACTGCGGAAACATGCGCTCTTCATGTGACCCTTTTGGCTACAAGGCGCACACCGTGGCAACTGACAAGCTACTCAAAAGAGGTTTGACCTTTATACGTCTAAATGCCCTTGGTGTTTCCCCTCCAACCCGATGTGGGAGTGGGTAAGCCACTATTTTTTTAACAGTGAGCCATAGAATTTATACAACAGAAGCTCCTAATGCTTTTCACTCCCATGCGATGTAGGACAATGTAACTTAGAAAAGGCTTGCATAAAAAAGTGACTGCCTATTTGTTTTTCTTTTAGACAATGTGGGATAAGGAGAGAGCATTTCTAAGAATAACTAAAACTGTATAGATGATACATAATAAATGCATACAAGCTTTGGAGATGCTCCCCCTCTCAAGGTATTTTGACATACGACACTCTCCGGCTCCCGCTATGTGTGACTTAAGTCTAAACCCCATATGACCATACCCACACCAAACTTTCATATCCTCTAAGATCCAGCCAAGAGTAAGGAGGAACTCATATTTGACAGCAAAAAATGATTTTTTGCTAGATAGAGAGAGGAGGGAGAGATCTTCTTTCAGCAAACCAAATATAGTTTCAGCTTTATCCATATAGAATGAGAAATTCTACAATATTTTACTGTATAAAATATAGTGTGCATAATTTGTAATGGTAAGGTGTATAATTTTCCCATATACTTGCACCCAACTTTTAGATGCAGATCAAGGTTGAGCAAAACCAGTCACCTAGACACCCACCCGCACCCAACGATCATGCTGGAGTCCATATAAAATAATTTTTTAGTTAGCAAGACTTCAACTAAAAGCACAAAGTCAGCGGAAATTCAAAAGAATATAAACACACATACATATTGTATTCTTACTGTATCTTCTGACAAAGTGGTGACGACTAATCCTGTTTGACTGCCAGTTTTAACATCGGTCCCACCGAGAAGTTGAACATACAGTCTTAGACTGTGTTTGGATCAAGGATTTAGGGAGGGTTGTGAAGGGAAAAGATTAAATCTGAACCGATCCATTAACTTTTCCTTCTCTTTTTCCTCCTCTAAACATCCAAACATAGCCTTCAAGAATAAAATAGAAGAAACTACACAATGCGAATAATCATACCAACATCAACAAAACAAAGTTCATCAATGATTTACTAGATGACACTAGGAGGGAAACAAAAAAAAAAAACAGATTTGTTCATCAGTTCTAAAAGCTTGAGGTCCCACAGTACCACAGATAGAAAGATTCATTAGAAGTCCATAAAGTTAGTTGGAATGCAGAGCTATACGGAACATCACCTGAGCTTGGGGCTATCAAATAATAGTGCTAGTTTTCTCTTATCAGGTTTGATTGTCTTGGCATGCCCACCATATAAGTAACGCCTGTGACCAATCAAGAAGTGGGGGAAGTTCCCACCTTGAGTCGTGACAAAGACACCACTGTGAAGGCAAACAGTGTAATCAAGAGCAGCCAACCTAGATGAGTGCCCCTACATCAGAGAAGTTATTGCAAATACTTGATTTTCTGATTGAAAATACAAATTGCATAAGATCGAATATCCTATACCAGTATAATACCTGGAATGGAGCAAGTTCTTCTGGGGAAGCGAGTGTATCCTTTGTTTCCAAACGTGGAAAGATTTGTTTGAGTGGGGCCATATACTTCTCAGCTTTATAAATTTTTCCCGCCGCAACATAAACAGCAGTGTTATTATCAAAACCCATACCCCTAAGCATCATTCCCACCTACAAAACCGGAAAAAATATGATTTAAGGACCATCATGTTTTAACTAGTATCCAAAGATGCACTCAGTCAAGACATTCAAGAAATTCAAAAAGTTCATATTATATATAATGAGAAGATAAAAGAGAGATACTGTTAAAGTCAATACATCATATAGGGGAAGGGAAAAAATGAGCAAGGCGATTATATATAAAGCTGTCCAGTTACTAGCATACCTTCAATGGTCATAATGATCTCAAAACCATTGTACTACACGTTAGTTAAGGACCTCCTAGTATCCGGTGGAATATTTACCATCCGCAACAATGAGATAATAATTCCATTATCAAGAGAGAGGCTTGTCCACAAAGTTGCTTTTTAATAAAACCAAAATCTAAATCCCCATAACTTCAGCCAAGTAAAAGCACATCACCTCATAAATGCATAACATTGTTATATTGTTAACCTTGACAAATTTCATACAAATGATGAAATCATTTTAAAATTTAGAAATATCTGCTAATAAAGTTTTGAGGAATTTCTTTCTTCTTTATTAACAGTCACGAAGAACTGTGAAATCTTCAACATATGCATCCATGGTGAAAAACTGTTGTTACACTCCATTTGTAAGTATTACCAAGTCATTAGTGATTCGATCAACTTATAAGGCGTCGTTCTCTTTTTGACACGGTCGGTTTATTTTCATAAACAACGTAATATCCATGATAATAGCAAGTCAAAGTTTTTAATGTTAGATACGACTTGATCTACTATCATATCATCATACAAATGAACTTTTAAGTAACATGTCCTCGCCACAAATTTGTAATAAAAAAGATAAAGTAATTTCAAGAAATCATACAGAATCGTGCGAGTTGGGAGTTTTTGCTTTACCTGATGAGGAGGATGGGTTTTGGGATAGATGGACTAATGGAGATCGTGGATTTTGTCTTTGCATTTAAAAGGTGAGATTCTCTGTATTGGTCAATTGGTGTACAATAAGATGCTTTGCTAGCACAAAAGGACTAAAAGCAATGAGGGCCTTTATCTCCCTTCTGCATCCTTGTTACGGAAGCTCTAAGCATGACAATTCGAGCTTTGCGGCAGGGAGCAATGGCAAAAAAACAGAGAATATCTCATTTGTTTTTTGCTAACACTGCAATTTTTGCAGACCGTATGAGGAAGAGCTGAAGCTCTTCAGCTGTGTTTTGGTTTGCTTGGAGATCATATAAGGATTAATGCCAGTAAATAAAATGATTCCAGAAGATACATGATTTACAGAGGCTGAGGAATTGCTTAGGTTTAAAGTGGGCTCACTTCCCTCTTCTAACTTAGGATTACCTTTGGATCTTGCTTTAAAGCCACAGCTGTTTGGGTAACATCACTGACAGTATATTTACATGGGAGCCAATCGCACTTTAAACAAGAATAATCTTGCAAGCCCACTTATTCTATATCCCTCTTCGACATTCCAGTTTTAGTGGCCCGCAAAATGGAGAAACTACAAAAGAACTTTTTATGGGGTGTGTTTGGTGATGAACTCAATCAAATATCATTTGGTAGGATCTCATAAGGTATGTTGTCCAATGCCAAAGGGTGGCTACAGTATCTGGCTCCTCTGCGCCTTTAATCAGACTTCATTGGACAAATGGATTTGGTGATAGGATTCCGAGTCGGACAAATGAATTTGATGATGGGATTCCGAGGAGGGAGACTTTTGGATGAAGGCAATCAAGAGTAAGGAGAGCGGACGACTAAGGAGATCAAGGATTCATATGGCCTGGGATTATGGAAGGGATTAGGAAAGGGTGGAAAGACTATTTCCCATGCAAAATTTGTCATTGGAAGTAGTAAGAGAATGTGATGTTGGGCATCAGAATATTTGGAGACTACAGAATTGGTGCATCAGACTCGCTTTATTAGCGCAGTTCAGGACTAGGATATGGAAATTTTGGAGATCCTTCGGGTCCAAGCTATAGCTGTATGGTAAACAGAATAGTTTGGGAAGCTAAACGGGAGAAATTCACTCCTAAATCATTTCATAATCTTCTTAAACGAGATTTTTGACCAGCTTTCCTTGTAGGAGTAGAGTATATGGACTAAATTCCCACAAAAATGTATATTTTTGTATGGATTGTTGTGTTAATGCCATCTTGACTATTGATAATTTAGGGAAGAGGGGCAAATGTTTCTAACAGAGAGTTTAATATTCATTGTCGGGCACATTACTGAGCAACATAATCTTTCAGGACAGTTGATGACTTAACATGTTATCAGAACTCTAGTTCAAGGAGGCTCTATATTTAAGTCTGGTATTATGTGCATAAATTTGTTAGTTATCTTGTCAATACTGATCATCTAGGGATATTTGGAAATATTAAGCCCTTTTTTTTTGCCTACACACGTGCGAGATGAGGTCTAACATGAGAGGGATAATAAAATAGGTTGGTATTCGTTGTCCCCTCTTTTCCAAAGAATTTAAACCTCTTTGGGGACCAACTAGTGACTTGAGAGCTTCCAATTGGTGTTGCATGTGTCAGAAGGCCAAGGAGTCTATGAATCATCTTTCGTATTCTGAGGTAGCCAGGGAACTGCAGAGTTTGCTTTTCTCTATTTTGGATAAGTTGGGTGATGCCGGATGCGGTTGTAGTTGTACTATGTTATGAGAGTTTTCGTCGGGTTATTACTCCAAAAAGGTCAGACAGGATGGAATGAGGCTCCAGTATGCAATACATAGACAGATAGATTGTTTGGAAGGAGAGGAATAAGAGAACTTTATAGGGGAGCTGCTTTGTGTATACAGACTCAAATTAGATCTTTTACATTGCCTCAAATTTTTTTGTTAGAAAGAAATTTAGTAAATAATAGCCTTTTTGTGGTATATTTTTGCTTTAGTTGATTTTACAGGGATATCTTTATCTTGCAGATGTTTTAGAGCTGAGTTTTGACTTTTTCTTTTGCATACTCCCGGTGTACTCAAGCCATGTCCATTTTACCGTAACATTTACCTTTCCTACAAAAGAAAATATACCTATATTATTTGAACAGGGGCGTTGGTGCAATCATAAAGCTTGGGCTGCCATGAATGAGATCAAAGGTCCAAGTATGAGAAAAGCCACTTGGTGCAAATATTTTTGAGGTTAGGTCGGTGTCCACACTTCCCCTCCCAGCACCCTCAGTTATTAAGAACCAGCGCTGGATGATATCATTATCTATATCTGTTTGGTGCAGATCCTCTCAAATTTCGGCACCGACGCCTAGTTCACAATGTTTCTTACATATATTCGCTACATAGGTAACACTCACATGTCATTTTCCTGTTCTTCCTTCGAGCTCAATATTTATCCAAATAAACTCTCTTTTTGATTTACTAGTGCCACCCTAGGTATCATTTATCCTGTAGAAAATCCAACCCAAACAAACCTCTAAACCAGCTCTAATGCACGCCAGCAATTCTTATACATCTATGCCACACAAAAAAAACGCCTACAAAATGCATGAGCTATAATTATAAACCGTACATTTCTCATGATGTAATGGAGTTGTAGAAAATAATATCTTCTAAGAAGAAATTGTAAAATACTGAGGCTACTGTCTCATCTGCAGTCATCTTCATCATTTTATATATGAAATCCCAATCTTCTAGTTCTTTTATCAGCACTTTTGAGTAAAAATATAGAGTATGTTTAATACTCCTTGAAGCTTTTTCATTGGAAATTCGTTTTTTCTATCATATATTTTATAGATCAAAATGTCATCAAGGCATACCTCCAATGGACTGCAACAAACCATGGGTTTTGAAAAATGAAAATAAAGTCATAGCTTTTGAAATATGGGGTAGAAAACCAAATTTCCACTTCTCCTTCAAACAGAAGTTGATTGGGCCAAAACACAACAGAGATCAGAATCTTTTTTTTTCTTCACCTTTTTTGGTAAGCAAAATATATGTACTGTGGTGGCGCCCAGGGGAAGCAGGCAGAGCCATCAATGATTATCAAAAATTAATTCAAATCTGCATTTGCACCTTATCCCATAAGCTTGGTTATAGGAAGTTAGCTGATACTGTAAGGCACATTTCAACCAAATCATGAATCACAAAAAATAGCAAAAACTCCTCTCATTGATGTAAATCTTTCAACTGTCTTGTATAATTCAAGTATTGGATAATTAAAGCAATTAGTTTTTTGTTATTTTCATAACTACTCAAAGTCCATGTTAGGGTAGTTGGCAATTTCCGGCGAGACAAAACTGTTGGAGTATGTATTTAGTCTTTTAAATTTGGGGATTTGGGTTTAGTATGATTCTAGAATCTCCACATTTGGCTTGACTTCAACATTCATAGAGGTTCATTGTTGTTCCCCGTGTAAGTTTCGCTTTTTCGTTACCTAAAGGTATTAAGCCTTCTTGAGCCCTTGCACAAACTCATGGACACATTCATATCACTCTCATCTAAAAATATTTAACTAACTTGTATGAATCTCATTTTATCTTGAAATTAAGATTAAATTTTTGACACTAAAGAATGATTAAGCATAGCATCTAGTCAACGCTAGACTGAGTGCTTGAGCACAAAATCAAGCATAGATGGTCGTGCGCTCGACAGTGCAATTAAGCATTGGGGCCTAGCTTTGAGATCCTGAGATCATTTTTGCACGCTCAAGCCCAAAACACGGGACTTGATTGGTTTGTTCCCTTTGGCTAGCCATACCTATTTAAAGCCATTGATTTTCATCATTTAGGGTTAGAGATACACATTCATTGACCATCTAGAAGGTACATCTATGGTTTTGTCACTCTCTCTACCCGCTTGGGTTAGATCCCACTATTCTTTCAAGAAGACCCTTTTCATGCTTTTAGTGAGATTCACCTTAGATTGAGTGCTCTTTCATAAAAACCCACATTCACTCGCACTTTACTCATCCCATGGACCCTTGGCTGTTGTGTACACAGCCGTTTGCAAACGGAGATCGAGAAGGAGCTTCTCGGGGTGGATATAGAATCGAGAGTCGCTCGGGGAGCACGTGAAGGACTGGTGCGTAAGTTAAACCTAGGGTAAGAGTTGTAATTCCTTTCGTCTAAAGTGTTGAACTCTTTGATTCAGGGTAGATTTGGGTGTTGGGATCATGCTTTTTGTCATTAGGGGTTAGCCTTGGGGTTCCCACTTATATCGTTGTGTTATTTCCCTAGATTTATAATTGTTGGATAATTACTCTCATCAAGCATGTTGCGGATGTTGATTTAATCTTGAGATTGGGTTTTATTAAAATTGAATCGGGTTTTGTGATTTTCTTATTGCTTATTCACCCCCACCCACCCCCTTTTCCTCTAGGCTCAATCTTCACCCACTCTCGTAATTCATTCCAAATAACTGCAATTATTTGCCCTTCTAATTTGAAATCCTAAAAGTTTCCCTTAATTGGACGCATGAATGGTTCATGAGGAAACCAAATCTTGGCATGAAAAATCAAATTTCACCTCCAACCTTGGCTAGGAGGGGAAAACAACCAGAAATATTTTTTAAAAGAAAACCCTGTAATTCCACCAAATATAATAATATTTATACAAATAAAGAGCACTTTTTTCTTTGAAGTAGATTTTAGTAAAGAGCACTTGAACTAATATATATGGGCTGCAACAAGGACACAGAAGGAAGGGGGTTGCATGTGATAGGCTTACAATTCATAGTTATATACCTCCAATGGAGTCAACGGGCATTTACCATCCATCCGAATTGCACCAGGCCTTATTATCCGACCCCTCCTATGGAATTTTCCTCTCCAGCTTCTTTCACGAGCGATATCCATTTCACGCTTTTCTTCTTCACCACCATCATATTCACAGCATGAGAATGCCACCATATCCTTTAACAAAAATAATGACCTTAAGAATGATGTAAGACATAACTGTAGAACAAAATTCAGGACTTTTGTATTCTGAAAATTTGAGAAAGAAAGAATACCACCTCTTCAAACCGGAGATGCACCGATATATACTTCCCCCCACTCTTGGTGCTATTCTTAAGCATCCGATCAACCATCTTAGCTGCAAGAATTCGTATGGTCTCGGAAAACCTAAGTGCTTCAAAATTGGCCAAGCATCTAGTCAATTGAATATTCAAAGGAACCGCATGAGCCAATCTGTTAGAGAAAGGTGCAATCCGCACGGCCCTGCAACATCATTTAAGAAACAAGTGTTGTTGTTAAATGTTAGGAAATACATTATTCAGTATACCTGGGCTAGTAATGATGAATATGCTCACTCCTAATCCGATTTCATACTTCCGCATCAACATTAAATACTTAACTATTTGCATACAAGGAACAAGTTAAAAGACGTTATTGTTGAGAGTTGCAATGGCTGTCACTAAATCAGTCACCATTATTTTAGGAGCACAACAGTTGAGCAACTAACATAGGCAATAAGATGGAATCAAGGAAATGTAGAGCAACCGTAGTTGTTTCTTAACTGGATGTGCAAAAAGCATGCCACTATAAACAATAAATGGGCCTGTCAAGCGAAATTCTTCCGAACACTTTGGTTCGTTGTTCTAAGATGTATTGAAAATGAGTTACAAAGGACCAGTTATCAAAACACACCTTTTCCCTTAACTTGTACTTCAGATTGAGGAACCAAAACGAATACAAGAATTAGTATTCACAAAGTTTGAACAACTTCCTTAAAACATTCTAAAAACCGATTATTGTAGGATTCTCCAAACATGCACCCTCTGAGAAATATTAAATGAGCAAATTAAACATTACTCCATCCATCCCATTTTGGTTGTCCATCTTTCCCATTTGAGATGTCCTAAAAATGTTGTCCACTTTGAAAAGTCAAAGTATAAAGTTTGAAAGTTTCCAAAAATATCCCTTATAAATAGTCATAAATATATATGGAAGAGGGGAATAACGGAGGCATGCAATTAATCCAAAAGGGACTAACAAATGGGACGGAAGGAGTATAACTATTGAGGTTTAATCACTCACACAAAACAAAATTCAATTCCTCGAGAAACTGTAGTTGTGAACTCATTTTTTTAACCCTGTTGAGAATAATATAAATAACAAAATGCCCCCTCTTTAATAGCTTAAGTTTTTAGATGAGTTGATAGTTAATACTTTCAATTGGTATCAGAGACAGATCTTAGGTGGCTCTCTCATGGGCCAAGTCTCCGTCTGAGTCTATTTCCCTCGTTTCATTCATCTCTTTGTCACATCCACGTGCATTTGGGTTGCAAGTGCAAAGGAGTGTTACACTTGTCCCACATCTCCTCTAAAGGCAACTCCACCTATTACTAATTAATTTTAGGTTGGATGCCATGATCCCTTCTAACATGGTATCAAAGTAGGTAATAGATCTTGTGTTCAAAACTCATCGCCTACCTAATTAAAGTACTTGCACTTGTTTGAGTTTATGGAGGAGAGGTTGGCCACACCTGAGGGGGCATGTTGAGAACAATAAATTTGCCTATCTCTAATAGCTTTAGCTTTTACATGAATTTGTAGTTAACAAGTTTCACAAACCTCTTTTTACAGTACGAGAGTTGTTTCAAATAAGTAAAATCAATCACAATAACTCAAAAAAAAAAGAGAAAAATCATCTAAATCACAATCCCATATTGCTAATTAACAAGTCTATTTCTCTCGTTTCATTCATCTCTTTGTCACCTCCACGTGCATTCGGGTTGCAAATGCAAAGGAGTGTTAGACTTGTCCCACGTCTCCTCTAAAAGCAACTCCACCTATTGTTAATTAATTTTAGGTTGGATGCCATGATCCTTTCTAACATGGTATCAAAGCAGGCAATAGATCTTGTGTTCAAAACTCACCGCCTACCTAATTAAAGTACTTGCACTTGTTTGAGTTTATGGAGGAGAGGCTGGCCACACGTGAAGGGGCATGTTGAGAATAATAAATTTGCCCATCTCTAATAGCTTTAGCTTTTACATGAATTTGTAGTTAACAAGTATCACAATCCCATATTATCTTTGGCAAGGAAGGAATCCGAAAATATTTAAAAACAAAAATGGCACATTGATATAAAAACCAAATTAATATGAATTGAATCCATCAAATAACGACCCAATAACTATATTAGCTGACCACAGACAGTTGCTTTTAAGTCAAGGAGTCAGGCACCATATGAATGTTTGTTGTAAGCCAAATGAACATTCATAGCAATTTTCAAATTCAGTTTTGAACACTATGGACAATTTATATTGAGAGAGTAAGCATTCATCACAGCAAAAAAGAGAATCTGTACCTCAATGTCCTGGACTTTACGTTCTCTACACTGTATGGTCAACTTTCATACGTCTAATATTTCAATGCATTGTAATGTGAATTTTGCAGGAAAATTAGAAGCAAAATCCTGGAATAATATGTAAATATTACATACCCCATCTCCACCAGCTTAGGAAGGACTTTTTGAAGATAGTAGGTTGGACTTGACCAAGCTTTTACTCTCAAATTCACAATGCTGCTAATATTATGGTCAAAGTGCTGTAGTATATCTTCTGGCAGTTCTCTAACCACATTCACGTGATTTCTTAGCGCATATATGAAGAATTCCTCATCAAATATGTCCCCAAACTTGCTGCAACAATTTGAAAAGAAAGGGAATTTTGCATAATGGCTACTGACTTATCACGGTAGAATAAGATAAAAAAATTATAACTCATTGAAACATGAGCTTATGCAATTTGATCTATAAGTATGCTAAAGGGAATTGATCAAACACATATCATCATTAAACAACAAGCTACCAAGGAAATATATTTTCTACTGATATCCAGGCTGTGCTCAAAAGGCAGTGGCTAGCAACCAGATCAAAAGGGATATTTTTTAACAGTTTTATTTACTGCTGCGGTTTCTTTAAAAAAAAAAAAAGCCAAGGAGGGAGGATTGAAGGAAATATGGCTCAGGCTTGTGGAATAATGCTATTAATGGTAAGAAAAATGAGTCAAAACAGATTGATCTTGCAATTTAAGGCCTTGAGAATACAAAAAAAAAAAAATACCAAAGAAAAGAAGATAATCTAGGCATCACACCTAGATCTCAAAGCTCGCACAAAGAGTAAAATCGCATCACACAATTCACAAGAAAGCTCCAAACGCTCTGAAAGAGCTCTAAAAAATGTTATCTCCAATGAATTAGAAGTAACATTAGTTTAGAATTTAGTAGACTCTGGAGATAACCAACTCTAACCAGGAGATGAACTCCAAAATAAGAAACTAGCCTTTTGCTTCTAAACCCTGTCAAAACCCAACTAAATACATATTTGGAAACCCAGTAACATAACTTGACACATTTACGAGCATGAACTATCAGCAAGTATGGAGTCATTAAAACACCTATGAGGCCCTAACCTATGAAACACAAGAAACAACATAGGAAACAAGCAGAGTAACACCATACCAAAATAACCATGAAACCATACTCAAAAAAAAATCTTAAAAAGTTCCAGTTGATCCTAAAGAGGGTATGGTTTATAAATTGTAATCAGGCAATTTCCAAGATTTGACATGCCTTAAACATGCATCAACTGAATTAAAGGACAGAGATTTGTTATAGATCTAGTTTTAACATTCTCTTTACACGTTTTCCATCTCTCTCTCTCTCAATCAACAAACCAAAAATTGATGAACTTTTTGGCTTTTCATTCATTTTACTTTGGGATCCAAAACAGGATATGAAAATGTGACATCCATGTCTTTATTTTCCAAGTATTTAGCTAAATTGCATTTCGATTAGCCTAATCAAGGTGCTTGATTGCCTTATACTAATACTTGCTATGCTCGTGCCTTGTGCAAAAATTGATCATGTTTAATTACGCCAGGCCGGGTGTAGTTAACTGCAATAACAATAATCAATTAGTCATAAGCATGATGAACAAAGATATATGAGATCAACCAAAGTAAGAATGATTAATTATCCCCAACCATGGTTAATGCACGAGTCATGGGGGTGCTTTGGAGGGATGTTTGCGTGATGGACACCCAGTAGGTGCTTACTTAGTCTACAAATAGCATACATAAGCCTTTTAACCTTCTTCTGATGAGAAAGCACACTCAGCTTTATTTTGAGCCTTGAGCCTCAAATCAAGCTTGAACAATGCGTATGCAAGTTTCCTCCTTCAATTATTCTTTCCTCTAGATTTTCTTACTTTCTTACATGTTCTTTCTTGTCAAAAACATTCTCTACTCTAGCCCTTTCTTCTCTCTTATTTTATTTTTATTTTCACATCCCCAATGCATACTATATGTGTTTACTCTATATGGGTCATGGACTGACTAAAATATTTCATTACCTTATGGGATCGTGGTAAATCCTTGTAATACACTTCTTTTATTTGATGGATGTGTTATTCATATTGATTTATGACTATCGTTGAGGAACAGATGAGTAATGATGCAATTTCTTAAGATTGCATCACTTGACAATAGCCTACAACATGGCATTATGTGTGAATTCTGGCATAAGGAGCAATTACCCATCAAATGTGGACAGATTCCGGGCTGAGGAGCCAAGGCTCACCAAAAATGCAGACAAAATGAGGGCTCAAGGAGCCAATGGCTGTGGAGCCATCACGTTGTGTAGAGATTGCATGCATAACATATTGCATGCATTTTGCATACTCATCAATCATCATTTTCCACTATTGAGATGGACAGCTTGTAGACGCATTTAAATAAATTCATATACCTCAATTATATTCGTAGACATGGCCGGTATATACTCAGTACTTGCAATTTGCTTTCATTTCGGTCGACTTAGTACATTCACAGAGCATGTTTAGCTCATGCTTTCCAACAATAATCTTTCCATGTGTTTGGGGAGGCACAGAACCACTGCTTGGTCTAGATGGTTAGAACGTCTGAGAGTCCTCTGTTTATTTATTGGTTCATGTTGTATGGAGCTTTGTATTTATCATGGTTGTTTAGAGAAGGTTTCATACGCTGTTGGCCATGTTTGAATGACATTCTTCATCTTGGGGCATCCAATATTTTGACAAAATTTGGCTCCAAATAAATGCCATCATCCAATTGGTTGTACATTTGATAAGGAGGGAATAAGGAGTGGAGGCAACCGTACATATCTGCAATTTCTCCTAGGATTAGAAAAACTATCCCCTCCCCCTCCCACCTTAGTCCTTGGATTCGCGTAATCCCCTATGTGGGACATAAAGTTGGTTGGGGGTACAATCCGACCCACACGATTGCACACCAAATGCAAGATAAGGGCAAACTATTTCAAAATAGTCCAATCCCATGGGAGTTAAACGCACAATCAAACACAGCCGTTGTGTATAAGGTGGATGTTATGTAGATCTATCCTTGTCTACTAGGATGGGTTTGTGGTTTGTTCACCCAAAGTGGTGGTGTTATCATGTGGTGATGGTTTGTGAGTAGCACACAACCTAGTAATGATCATATGGCTACCCTCCAGGGATAGCTGTGCGACAACAAAAAATTATATTCTTAGATGCATCAAGAAATCTCCGGTTCTACTGAGTTTTGAAAAATGAAAAACCTTTTTTAATTTTTTCCTGGAAGAAGCTCCTGTTCTGCAAAGACACAACAAAAGACGGAAAACTTGCTAAATGCGTTTTTTTTGTACGCATCTGGAGTTCCTTAGTTTTAGACGTTTTCCACAATAGAACAGTCTTCAGAAACAACACCTGAAAAACACTTTTATTCTAGGTATCAGACCTCTAGATTCAAATGTTCACTGCAATTGGACAGAAAGGGTAAAAAATGGTGAAAAAAGGGACCATATAAACACTTACAGCTGCATAGGAAGCTTAGGATAAATCCTATAAGCATACCTGAAATTCTTCTATAACTCCTCGTTTGTGTATGGGGGGGCAGCTCACTGCATTTTAAGCCTCTAAGCTTATAATTTCATATAGCTCAACCGCTTTTTTCTACTTACAATACGGCAGAAACAAAGGCTTCATTTTACACAAATTTACGAGGCAAGGCTGTTTCCCGAATGTTTATTATACCTTGATAGAATATCATGGCTTTGAGGAGCTTTCCAATGATTGCTTAGCTCAATGCATAAGTTCATTCCTTTTTATTTCATTCTTTTTGGAGATCCTACCGCAGCATTTGGTTCTTAATGATTCCGCTTTTAAACTTGGAATGGTTGGCGAAGCGTAGGTGGCAAGCAATTATATGGATACGGTGCACCATTTCCAAGAGTATTTGACATTGTTGAACAGCTTTGATATAGATTGTCAGGCACATTTTCAAAAAGCTTAAGGTTTGGGGTCATTTAGTGATGTAATATGGTATCCAAACTATGGTTCCAGGCCCAGGGTTCAAGCGTCATTATCTGTGTTTGTTCCATGTTATGTCTGTTATACTGCACTCTATTTTGTGTGTGTATGTGCACCATATAAGTTCAGTTGTCCACCGCTCCACGCGAGAGACAGGGTTGTGCGTGATGGGAGTTCTGAATAGCTTGACATGCATTGCTCGGCCCATTTCCTAAGAGCTCAAGTTTTGGGGAGAATTGGTGATATAACAGAAGCAATTGCCGAGTACTTTTAGGTGACTTCATTACGCCAAAAATTTCACATAGCAAGCTAGATTCACGCTTTTCTTAAGCAAGAACATGTGATACAACAACACCATTCAATCTGCAATCCTGGGAAGGGTGACACTATGGCCCAGATTAAAAACCATGTTGATTGCTCAGAACACTCATTATCCAAGTCAATTTGAAATAACTACTAGGAACTGTTTATAAGATGTTTGGGGGAAAGAGCACGTCGGAGTATATTAAAATAGTAAAACTAATGGCTGTTAACTAAGAAGTATTTATAAGCATTCCCTCTATGGATATCAAGATTGGCAAGGTTTCCAGTGTAGCAAAACCAAGATAAGCAACCGGACACTACAAGAAGTAGAATTGCCTGCATGTTTATCGTTAGCAAAGGGATATTTCCTACCTTTCAAAGGATGACGGGACATGGAAGATTCTTTTACAGAGCCTCCAACAAAGCGGAGACTATCATTGTAATGCCTAAAATATAACCGACCTAGGAGAAAATGGATTTTGTTGTTTCCAACTTAACTCAATCCCATTTAAGAGCTAGCTTAAACTCAAATTTCTAATAGGACATATGCAACCCTTAATCAAAGATATAGACATAACTGAAGAGAGAGAGAGAGAGAATATTTCACATCATAGACACCTTCATTCTCACTATTTTACAGAAGAGCCACCAAGGAAGTCAAAAGAACAGAACTATAGAAGTCCACAGAAGAAAAAAGAATTATTAGGTACTATGCTACAATAACGGAACCCTGAACATGAATGAATGATACAGACATATAGGAGTAGCAAATTCTTAAACAAAATTAAAACCATAATACAATAAGAAAAATAAAAAAGGGCATACATGAGGGACCAACATATTACATAAATATATAAATATATATCCACCTATAATGTAAGCATAAATATTATCCATGTAGAATTATGGTATTCTCTCATCCTCCCATCAACTCTGACTAAAATTTCTATGTATGATGTATGTTACTGAACCTAAAAATAAGGAAAACCGTTCAATTGTTTGCTTAAACCCTTAAAGGGAGTAGATTATTTAGCAAAGCAAAAGTGGCTTTTTGACCAAAGAAGCAGTGCATTGGGTGCATCAGTGACCTGTGCTGTACAATAAACCAATAAACACTTGCATTGGCAAAACAATTTGTTCTTTTGTAATAGCCATGCACCCCTAATTAATGTTTTCTTTTTTTGGTATTTTGTTTCCCTACCAAAGAAAGTTTTATACCAATGTACAACACGTGTATTTCATGTCTAGGGTCCAAGGAGTCAAAAAAGTTAAAGAGTTGCAAAGGTCCCTCGTACTCATTGACGATTAACCGTATGAAGGGTTACCAAATATGCCATGAATCAACATAGTGTGGTATAAGTGTCCGGCACACAACCACCAATTCAAATACCCGGATCCTCTCAATTTTATGATATTTGAAAAACAGAAATAAAACAAAAAAGCTCAAATTAACCACAAAAATAATATTTCTAGCATTTCACATGCATCCCCGTACTTGTACCAATTTTGGATACATATCCCAATATCCTAAGTTTTATGTTTTGAAAGGTCTGCCGCTTAGACACAACACGATTCTTGTATCCGAGTTCATGTAACATAACTTGGAAGTACAATTGCCTATGCATGTGAATTCAAATTTTAAACTAAATAAGATGAAAACAAGTAGAAAAAACGTAGGGTTTGGGTAGAAGCTGCAAACCACGTTGTCAGCTCCATTCCTAAGAAACACAATCTCACTAGTTACACCAGTGATTTCTCCATAAGTACCAAAAGCCAGTAAACCAACCTATATAAAAAGCAAGAAAAGAGAAGTTCGAAGAGAATGAAAGCCCACAAGTACCAAAAGCCAGTAACAACTCCCTTTTCATAAATTTCAAGAAGTTTTAGCCACCATTGGCCATACACATACAATTTTGTAAAACTTTATTCATTTTTTTTATTTCTCTTTTGAAAATGGGTTACTTTGGAAATACAAATTGACAAAGAAGATTGAAATACTTAAAACTCAACTTTGAACCATTCAGACATCAATCAGAATGTTTTTTTGAAAATAGAGCAGCAAGAGAATCAGAAAACATATATCCGTAGTCTACATTAGTCATTTACCAGAAAAGTTCTACTTGCAAGAGGGGATATTAAGCTCTCAATGGCTTAAATTAGTCGTGTTTCTCCATGAAAAGCCACATATAACAAGAAGTAAAATTTGTGGACTGGTTATATCAAATTATCTGGCTAACATCTTTCTGCTCCCAACAGCCCATTATACATGAGCCCAGGACATATAGTTTGGATCAATCTCAATTTGTTCAAAGCTGGGTCTAAAGATAGTAGGACCTGAACAAGCTCACAACAGAGCCAAAGTTGAGTTCATGAACACCTTGATCTATGTTACATGGACTCCGGTGTGGCTCTGGCGCGCGCGGATGTGTCCAAATGTCTGATTCATCGAATACTCATGTTCAAAGTTACACAAGGAGACGGATAGGTTTTAT
>BRYE01000004.1:18438281-18450781 GCA_030159115.1 Actinidia arguta var. hypoleuca | reverse complement strand
ACTGCAACAGTTGTATAAAAGAAACTGGAAAAAATGTCACCTGGAATCTCGCCAAACACTATTTAAATGAAATATTGGAATAACAAGAGTCGCATTTAGCAGCCCTGCCACAGCTACCGCATCACATATCTGCATCAAAGAGGAGGAGGAATTAAACAAAATAAATTCAAACATCATTGATGCAGCAATATACGCTAGTGCTCTCTATCAAAGTTGCAGGTGTCTATCAACTCAAACAATCTTTCCTACGCTCCGTAGACAGTATATGGCCTTCTCTTTCCTCACTTTGAAGCCAAAAGACCAAAACTTTCTTCAAGAAAAGGGGAGAGAGAGAGGTGAACATACAGATAATCGTTGTTGATTCAAGCCACCATTTGCTTCAATTATGAGGAAACCATTTGACTTTGCCAGTTCTGAGAACCCTTGTGCATAAGGCAAATCAATTAATAAAACCAACTAAAGAAAAGGCCATGCAGTGAATTAAAATAAAGAAAAATTCTCCGAATGCATTTAAAAGGCAAGAAAAAATGTATATATACATTCAGACAGACAGACATATAATCATTTTTTTGAAGGACAGTCAAACAGAATAAAACTATTCAGATTAATATTATATATATATATATATATATATATATATATATATATATATATAGTTTCTTCCATAACAGCAAGTTGCAAGAAGTAAATAATAAAAGCTGATGTTCTATGCCAAAATTTGCCCAAGAAAATCCTAAATGGTGCATGCACAAGAAATTACATGTTATGACATTTGCATATAAAGATAAGTTTATCTAGTGCAACACCACGCGCTTATAACAAGTCTATGAGGTCCAATGATGAGCTAATCCCTGAGAGCCAGTTGTGGGCCCAAGGAGGACAACAGTGCATACGATGGATATGACAACAGTGCATATGAGGGATATGACAACAGTGCAATGATGCAATTGGTTTATGCTACAAATATAAACTTGTATAGTCTTATTATAAAGTACAAATCAAAATGTATAGTCTGATGCAGTAAGAGAGGCATGGAGGAAACATATTAATATGGTGACTAAAATAAATGGAGGCATGACCAAACTTTGAGTAATAATTGGAGAATATCATACTTGATCATCTAAGATAGAACTCAGGATCTTTGTCAAGGTAAGTGAGAATTGGAAAGGAGTCTCTAATTTCACCATTCCAGTTGATATCATGTCAATTGAACACATAATTGAGTTAAGACATTGACAGGCTTCGAGACCCCAATGACTAATTGAGAAATTGTACCATAGAATGATTAAATTGCATTATAATTGTTAATTGAACGATTAATTATCCAAATTCTTACAATCTGGAGGTTGGTCATGAATCATCATATGCTGCTATTTATCACTCACGACTAGTAGAAACCTGAAGAATGATTACTTTATTTATTTTTCCACTTACGGGAGAACTAAAAAAAGTTTCAAACTAAAATTTGAAAGGGTTTTAATTTGAAATAACAATTGGAAGTTTCCTACAACAAGATTAGTTTGAACTAAAGAAGCACTGCTGATAATCTATAATCTGAAAAATAAATAACCTAATCAATAATTAATTACAATAATACTTAAGTAATTGTTAATAAAGGGTCCAGCAACAACTAAGAGTTAATAGTTTTAACTCTAATCTTATAGGATTCTAATAGCCTGCACTCTATCCCCCATTGTTTTTATACACTTTAAAGAATCTTTTGGTAAGAATTACATCTTGTCAACACTCTAGGCTCTGTTCAGTTGCTAGGAATGTCGTACAAGAAAATAATTTTTGAGAAAAGTGACCAAATAAAAGGAAAGGCAAATATATAAAATCAATTTTTCTAGGTTCTCGTCTGCAATACAATTTTTAAATTTTAGTTTTGAACTTCATTAATGTATAATCTTTAAATCTTGTAAAATTTACAGAAAATGATTTGAGGGAAATGTTTCCAAAAAGAAAACAGTTATGGTTGGATCCATGTCTTTCTGTGACAAATGAAGACACATTTAGGAAGAGCAAACATTTTTCCCCTTTTCCCTTCATTTCTTATCAACTAAATATAGTCCTAGGAGGCCAAGCGCTTGAAAGGCCAAGAGTGGATCTTCAAGGGTCAAAGCACACTTCAAGTGCAATTCTAATCTCCTTTTAGAAATTTTATTCTACGTTTCATATATACCATATAGTAATAGAATCAATTAAATTCTAATTTACGATGTTAACACTACTTTGCCATATGTTGCTCGATCAAGACTACAATCACCACCTTAATCACTGCCCGTGATTATTGTCCCAATGGGAGGAACTGAGTTTGCCACCCTTCTCCCCCTATATAACCCTCCCCGACCAAAGTTATTTTACAACCAAACCCTTCCTAATAGGGGCATGGCTAAAGGAGATATCTGTTTTTTCTCCATCTCATTTAGTTCAGCATTTTTCCACATGACACCACTTCATCATGACAAAAAGAATACTTCAATTCACATATGCCAGACTTTTGAACATGATTTCATAAACCATTCCCCTTTTCAGTAATAATGATCCCATTGTTGGAGATTAATCAAATGATTCCTCCATTAAACCATCAATACTTAATCTGCTCCCAGCACATGCCATCAGCTGGGCCACATGGATTGACATCACCTGTAAATAGAGAGCCCCTATTTCTTTCAGCAGCTCAGCATAAAAGCAACCTTTTACAATCCCTATATATCTTGTCTTCCTTCCTCTTTGGAAGGTCCCTTTCCCCTCAACCAAAAAAAAAAAAGAAAAAAAAAAAAAAAAAAGAAGCTTGCATCAATATTATTACCAAGGATTAGTCTTATTATACGTACATGTTTGGAGGCCACTCCCCTGCACCCCCATACCTTGTATCGTAAAGAGACGATAAAGAAGTCCATCTTTAGCTGAGCTCCCAACTTCCTCATCCAATTAATATACACTTTTATATCCATTCTAATTCCTGAACTCTACATAGTAGCCCAACTCTTTTCTAAGACCTTTTGTTTGAAGAGAGAGAGGGTAAATGGATTGAGGGAATTTGAGAGAAAGTAGAACCCTTGCAACTGTAAGGTACTTCTGTTTCTATAATGTATCCTTCATCTAAATCATAATAAAAAGCGGAGGCAGACATAAATTTTACCAAAATTAAAAAGAAAAGTTAATTTCTGCACCAAGATACAATTAATACATCAAGAAATCTCCAATATAGATCTAGCGATCTATACAACAATTCCCTCATGTAGAAAAATCATATTGTATGAAGTGAAATCGGCTGACTTATTTAGTTTTAAAAGAAAAGTAGACCGATAGAGCGTGACCTAGGTATGACCTAGGTATCTAGCTTTAAATTCTTTTATCTATAAATCAATTGAAACAATGAGTATTGAGCTATACATAAAACTCAAACCTGATTGAGAACTGCTATGATTAATGCAAGGTTTCCAACCTTGATGGAGCTTTGGATTCCACACATGCATTAACTGCAGATATTACAAGGGAGCATGTTGTCAGTTGAGTTGATTTATATCAGTTACAACCACAGAAGAAAGTTTTCATTCGTATGATGGACATCATGACAGAAAATGCAAGTTAAGTAAGACAAATTCCCAAAACTCAGTATAAAAAAAAGGAAATCAGCTTATGAAAATGGAATATTAGAAAATAAGATTATCTCAGTTATCAATTAAGAATCTCACAGAAATAAGTCAGTTAAATAATAAACTGACTAAAAAGTAAAGAGCAACTGATTTTAGGAATGTAAAAAGATAGATCAGTAATATTGATTAATGTGCTAAATGTTTTTGTCCCTTGAAACCGATTCAGTACAGAATTCTAGTGAAGAATTCCACATTGTTTTGTGCTATAAATTTTTTGGTAATGAATTTCTGGAATTCAACCAAACAATTGTCTAACAATTTCCATTTTTATGTTTAGCAGTAATGATAGAACGACCAGAAATCCAAAAGAAAAAAAAAAGAAAAAAATATATCCACTAAGAATTCTGAACAAGAACTCTATCCTTGCTTTTACTCTCAATTTTTCCATTTTCTTACGTTGCTGTCCCTTGAAACCATCCACTACGAATTCTAGACAAGGACTTCAGATGTCTTCTCCTCTCAATTTTCGGATAATGATATTCTGGAATTCAACCAAACAAATGCCTAATAATGCCCATTTTCTTATGTTTCGCAGTGATGAATAGAACCACAGAAACCCAGGGAAAAAGAAAAAAGAAAGAAAGAAAATCCACATAGTACCGCGTTGGAGGAGCTTGCGTTGTTTTCAGCCTCCATGAAAGGCCAGAGCTTTTCAAAAACCTGAGGACTCCGATAAACCGACCCTGGCGGAGCAGGCTTACCACCACCACCAGTAACCTTACTAACAACAACAACGTCGAACCCCAAACTCCCCATATACAACAGCATGCCCGATATATACAACAACGGCGCAAATAAAAGAACACCTCGCCGCCTATACACCGCCGATATAAACACGTACACCAACCGCTCCACGAAACGCTGCAGCTTCGCATCACCGCCTCGAAAACTGCCGACACCACCGACACTCGCATTCTTGAAGCATCCGTGACGAAGCCTCCGCGGCGACGACGGCGACGGCGACGGCCTCCCGAGGGGGCTGTAGCCGTGCATCTCCGGCGGCCCCTAGTAATAGCGGAAAATTTGATTAAAACCAGAGAATTGTGCGGATCTGGTCCGTCCTTGAAGCGAGATCTCGAATCTGAACCGTTTGTTGAAGCTCAGCATTTCATTCAAGGCCGTGAATCTGCGACTCAGATACAGTTGTTTCAGAAAGCTGCACTGTGGTTAATGCGTGTATACGTGTGTACGTGAATGGGAGGGAGGGAGGGAGGGAGGGAGTATTTTGAGCTATGGGGTATTTTATTTTAGGGTAAATCATGGGCCAAGGACATTTTTTATTAATACATAAAGTATTTTTAATATTTAAAAAATTATAATGATTTTTCTTTATATTTGAAATTGATTATCCTAAAATTTTAAATTATTATACAAAGTACCTCTGACATTAATTATCCGTTAGCAAGGTTAAATGTGACATAATAGTAGTTGAAATACCATATAAACTATCTTTTTTGACAAAGTTAATATATACCTCACAAAAATGTTATTTGAATGACCAAAAAATAAATCATATTGACCCATTAACTATTTAATTGTATCATTTATATTTTTTTTATTACTAATATGTTTAAAACAGTGATAAAAATCGATCACTTGTTGTCCATGTACTTAAATTAAATATCCTTATATCTAAAATATTATTATTTTTTAGTCATTCAATCAACATTCAATCAATCTTGCTAACAAACAATTGACGTCAAGGGTATTTTCTGTGTTAATCCAGAACCTCAAGGGCATAGTTATCAGAATCGAAACGGACATTGAATCGATCAATGTAACGGTTTAACGATTCACTGGTTCAACCGATCTTATAATTAATAAATAATAAAAATATATTTTTATTATAAATAATAAAAATAAAAAACTTTTTTTTACCCCTTCAACTACTATCTAGGTGTTTGAAAGTTGATTATAAAAAATATATTTAAAAGTATCAAAATATTACATGAAAAATTACTATTTGTAACTCATTACATACTGAACAAATTGCAATAATTCAGGTGAATTATGTAAAAAAATTAAAAACAGTGAATATGAGAAAAGTTTCCAAGTGTCTTAGAAAAAAAATGGTCAAATGAGTTTAAATTATATACCTATCGTGAGCAATAATAATAATAAAAATTAATCATGGTAAAAAAATATTTGTATTTTTTATCTTTTTTTAAAGGAATTTTATAGAATTCAACATAAAATTAGTACATAATAACAATAAAAATAAAAAAAGTGTTTCATGAAAATTTGGATTCAAATCATTCATTGAAAATTCCTAAAAAAACATGAGATTCCTATCATAATTTCAATTCAAAGTTTCTTTTTCTAGACCAAACTATAAAAATTAAAATTTCTTATTTATCTGTTCAAAAATCGGCCAATTTTTTCGATTCAAAAAACCGTCTGATTGGATGAAATACCGGCCGGTTCAACCCGGTTCGCTTATATTTTCGGTAAAATATATTTATCGGACCGGTTTAGTATCCGGTTGAAACGGCCGATCCGGTCCGATTCTGATAACTATGCTCAGGAGTGGTTAATATAAATGGGAGAATCTGTTACAAATTTCAAATCTCAAAGGAGGTCGTTGTAATTTTTCAAACGTTAAGATACTTTGTGTATTAATCCAGAATCTCATGTATTTCACCCTTTATAATATAGATTCTTGGGTAAATTACACTGACCTCTTTTGAATGTTTAAATTAATACACAAAACACCCATAACATTTAAAAAATTACAATGACCTCCCATGAGGTTTGAAATTTGTAACAAATTCTCCTAATTTTATACTAATCACCCCTGAGGTTCCGGATTAATACACAAAGCACCCCTGACGTCAATCGTCCGTTAACAAGATTGACTATCCATCCATAATGTCAACTAAATAGTGTTTGGAATACCATATATGTCTTTCTTTTTTATAAAGTTACTGTATACCCCACAAAGATGTTGATAGAATGACTAAAAAGTGAATTAATCTCGAGTGAAATCTCATGATGAAATCTCAGCCATTTAATTGTTGAGATTTCTTAGGAATCCCAACGGCACTATTTTTTAAAATTTAATTTTTGAATCCTAGGAAATGCGAGTTTAATGGTTGGGTAATTTGATTGCTTTTCTGTTTTTAATGTTTGGGTAATTGAGTTATATAATATTTCCTTTTAATCTTAATTTTGAATGGTGATTTTTGCAAAAACTATTTTATCAGAATTCACTCTTCTTTTCGTTTTTATTAATTAAAATTATTAAATATCCTTTTATGTATTTAAATATTTTTGCAAAAATAACTTAGTAAACATAAAGACAATTATATTTTTATTAAAGTTTAAAATTTGAATTTTATTGTAAAATTGAACTATTTTAGGTTCATTTCAGAGTTACCTGGGTGATCCCAATTGTTTATCTTGTAGAGATAATTGAAAAGATCATATAAATATAAAGTTAAAAAATTGATTGAAACAAGAAAAACGATTATGGATTGGATAAATCAGATTTTTAAGGGATAATTGTATCATAGTTAGTTGCAGAAACATCTTATTCTTTTAAAGGTCTCCAATGAAATAACTAATTTTTTATGTTAGTAAATCATTAAAGTGCAAAAGTGAACTCCATTTATTATGGATTAAAGAATTGCTAGAAGGCTACTCCAATGGACTAAGTAGGATTTACTAGATTAGTAGGGTCTATTTATTTTTTATGTAAACATTTTAAGTGTAAATATAATAAATTAAGGGTTTTTAATGTCTTGGTCTCACTTTTTGATGATTAAGCAACTACTCAAACTTAGATAGTGACTTAACAAAAAGGGTGAAATACACTGACCACCCGAGAGTCCAAGTTAATACACAAAACATCTTTAACGTTTGAAAAATGACATCGACCTCCCTTGAGGTTTAAAACTTGTAACAAATTTATCTCATTTTACACTAACCACTCCTGAGGGTCTGGGTTAATACACAAAAAGCCCCTGACGTTTTAAGCACATGGACAATACGTGATCGATTTTCATCACTATTTCAAACAGATTAGTAATAAAAAAGGGTATAAATGATATAATTAAATAGTTAATGGGTCAATATGATTAATTTTTTTGTCATTCAATCAATATCCTTATGGCGTATATGGTAACTTTATAAAAAAAAGGGCATATATAATATTTCAATCACTATTCAGTTGACGTCATGAATGGACAGTTAAACTTGTTAACAGACGATTGACGTCAAGGATATTTTGTGTATTAACTTGGAACCTCAGGAGTGGTTAGTGTAAAATAGGGATAATATGTTATAAGTTTCAAATTTTAGGGGAGGTCACTAACATTTCTCAAACTTCAAGGAGGGATGCTTTGTGTATTAATCCGCAATCTCAGGGGTGCCCAATGTATTTCACCATAACAAGAACTAAAATTTATTAAAGCTTAAGGGCACTTTAGTCCTTACATTTGAGGCTAATTTTTTTTTTTAAAAATTGTTAATTTTACATGTCATCTAATAAAACTAATGAGTAAAGTAAACAAAGTGATTAATGAACTTCTTCGAAATCCTCTTGAGAGTTTCGGCTAAGGACATACCTTGTTACCTCTGCAGTACATGTTGCAGGAAATCCTACTGCTGAGTCCTCGTGGCAGTTGATCGATGGCCTACTTATTTATAATGACAATTGAGGAAACATAAGTTTTTAAGAAAAATATATTTTAGGTAATATATTTCGTCTTCTAACTAAATTTGTATTCAAATTTTTGTTTCAACTTAATAAATAATTCAATTATACTTGTTCCGGAACAAACCCAGTTGCATAGTATGAAGATTTTCTTAGCATATGCTTGCATTTTGCAAAAAACAAAAAGTCACAATTCGAAGAGTTTTTTTTTTTTTTTTCTGTCAATCACTAAAAAAATAGTAACGAGCTTACATATCACCATTATCCTTTGAGAGAGATTTATATATACGTATATGAGACTACATGATTTATCTCGTGAATGACATGACGTTGATGATAAATTATTTTGCTATATAATCATTTTATTAAACCCTGTTGAATAATTTAGTGGGTGTCAAAACCATATTTATTCGAGTACTGGGTGAGTGTAACCTACACTGGGCAATGACGACACTTAAGTAGTTCGGGTCTAGTTCGTACAACACCACACCTCGATTTCATTTTTTATAATCTAATCTATTTACTCTGTAATTTTGCGTTATGGTTTGGCTAGAGTCCGTACTTTTCAGGTGATTCTGTACGGTATGGGCGTAAAAAAATTAGTTACATTGTGTCCTGTTTTTTTTGACTTTATTTTTGGGTAAAAGTAATAAATTTGGCATACTAAACAATCTAAAAACAAGTTTAGATTGTAAAAATGAAGTATTTGTACATTTGTTCTCTAAAAAACTTATAAATTATACTTTTGCACTTGTATTTTCATAAGTTATACTTTGGCCCCATGTGAACAGTTGCTTAGCATGCTACGTTTTATTCATGATTTTAAACATATTGAGGTGGGTGGTGCTTGAATTATTAGCCTATTTTATTTTTGCATATTGTATATATATATTTTTTTCTAAATTTTGGTGAAGTTCTTAAAATTGCATGTCTTATTAAAACCTGCAATGTATATATCCATTTAAATGGAAGATTCAAAGGTTATTTAATAATTTAATACAACACTTAGATTGAATGTATTAAGTGAAATTAAATTAAATTAGTTTAACAACAAAATTGAACACCACTTAAAATTTTAATTTTTAAATAAAAAGATTGTTACTTAATTTTGATTGAATTTTTAAGTGTGCGTGCATAAGTATTACTGTGCACAAATATAACTCCACAACCACTAGTATTATCAATACCGCCACCACAACCGTCACCACCACCATAGGCTGCATGGGGAAGGGGGTAGGGGTGGTTAGGGAGAGAGTGGGAGAGGAGTTGATGCTAGCGGGGAAGTCATATTGGTGATGCATTTGGGGGTTGCCTCAGAGCCGATCCTGAGATTTTAGGGGTCTCAATCAAAATTCGGAGATTAGGCCCCTCTATTTAGTAGTAGTCTAAAAATTTTTTTTGGGTACTACCGGTAGTAGTTTTTAGACTACCGGTAGTGATAAGTCAGTAAATTTTTTTTTTTTGTTGGGGCCCCAAAAATTGAGTTTTTGAGGGGGGCCTAAAGCCTGGGCTGAATTGGCTTCAGCCCAGGGCCGGCTCTGGGTTGCCTGCAAGGTAGATGGTGGGTGTGGAGAGAAATCTCAATTTGAGTTTATGTCAATGGCAATTTCATTTTGGGAAAAATTGAAAATTGTAATATATGAAAATGTATTTATTGGGTGTCCTGAGATAATTTCAGTATACATTTAGAAGCTCCCCGGCCAAGCAGCCTTGTCTTGTCCATTGTTGAACGTACTACCACCCCTATTTATTTCGCGCCAAAAGTGAAAATCCCATTTGTTCAGAACTCTCAAACCCTAGAACCCTGAAACGGAGCGTGACGGTGCCAACACCAAATTCAATCCCATTAACGTCCCAGAAAACTAATTAATGGTTTGTCTTCATCTTAATTTCACTGTCCATTTTGTGTACGTTTATTTTATTTTCGCAAATGGATTTCCCAAAAGAGAGGCATTTCAACAACACGGAAAATCAATCCGCAAATGCTCAGCTCATTCGAAACTTCATATGGTCAATTCAATCTCCCCAGGTACTTTCCTTCTCTCTCACCTGAATTTGTCCCTGATTTCACAGATTTGAATTGATCGGTTATGGGTTCATGATTTGGGCGAACAGACCTAGGGTTTTCTTTACCATTTGACTGATTCAGTTTGTAGTTTCTGTAAATATCGTCTTACACATGCATACAGTATGGTTCATACAGGTGTAAACGCTGAAAAAAATTTGATTTGTACAATGGGATGGGTAATCCGCTGGAGGTTTTTAATTTGGGGGGAAAAAGTAATTGGAGCAGTTAATTACATTTCCTGTAACGCATTTTCCTTATGTTTTGAAAGTTTCTGAAATAGTTTTGGGATTATACCAAGATGTATGGCCTTTTTTGTTGATCGGTAATTGATAATTTACAAATGTAGTGGGAATTACATGAAACTGCATAGTTGTTTGATATTCAACTACGTAAGAAAATCCATCAATATGCCACAAGCATGCACTTTTTCCTAGTCTCCAACAAACACAGCAATCACAAATACAACTCCAAAGAAAGAGAGAAAAACTCTCTTTGCAGGGGGGAAGAATTGAACACTTGACCTCTTGGCTCCTAATAAGGTGCAAGGGCTTTGGCTATATGGTACGTTATTGAAAATGTTATTCATTTTGGGAATTGGAAATATATGTAATAATGCTAAAATAATGTGTTTTGGGAATTTGTTTATGGAAGTGTATTCTCACAAGATTCTCTACAAGGGCATCAAATGCAGAGTTTATTTTGACTTTCCATTTCCCAAAACTACGGATTTCGGCATTTTCCCGCTGTTTTCTTACATTTCATCCTGGTTTTAATTCTAAAATTTGTAATTTAACCAACATGAACAATACAGACCACTCTAATCCATGTTGTCATTCTCTTCATAACAGACACGAGCACTGCACTTCAGAATCAATTCTTCATGTGGTCCCTGCATACGATGATCTGCTTTTATGTGGGCCCTGCATACGATGATCTGCTTTGGCATGGGAAACATATGACTTTTTGTTGAATTGTATTTAAACATATTATTTTCTGAAGAATTAAGTCAGATCTCCTGATTTACTGTGCCATTTTCCTTTACGAACTTTGTGCTTAAATTTTTTTCTATTTTTCTTTTCCATACTATGCATGTAAGAACTCCTGCTTCTATTTTATTCTGATATTAATTGCTCTAATTCCAGGGCCCGAAACCGCCGCTATTGAAAAGATTGTATTATCTTCTTGTCCATTTGTCTTCAAACCCTCCAATATGTTATCCAAGAGCTGGAGTTGATTCAACCTTCTGGGATATCAAAATTGG
The DNA here is from genome assembly GCA_030159115.1 of Actinidia arguta var. hypoleuca. NCBI lineage: Eukaryota > Viridiplantae > Streptophyta > Magnoliopsida > Ericales > Actinidiaceae > Actinidia > Actinidia arguta. The sequence goes on along the minus strand of BRYE01000004.1, from coordinate 18,439,136 downwards.
TCGTTTTGGAGTCCGGGTGCCATTTGGAGATATATCCAGTCTCTCTGATGTATTATTTAAAGAACTTTCTCAGGCGTTTAAGCAGTTTCTCTCTGCTTTACATGGCATCGCTGCAAGTGGGGATATTGGACAAGCTAGTTTGCATTTTGATATCCAGGCCAATGCTGAACAACTAAATCTTCTGTTAAGGTGTTGTATGGTCATGTTGAACTTACTCGTAAATGATCAGTATCGTCTTTTGAGAAATGGCCAAATTCTTCTTGATATACTGGGAGAATTATGCTCATTGAATCTAGTTCAAGAAAACGAGAAAAATATTATCGGCATTGAGAAGGTTTCTCGTGAGTTCACATATAAAGGCAATGATTGTGCCACCTCCTTGACTGAGGACATTATCACCTCCTTGCATTTTGTGGAGCCAGTTGATCCTTGTCTTCCTTTCCTGTGCTCATTACTCGAGGTCATTGATAAGTCCAACTTTTCTTCCTATTTTATTCACCCAGATTTTCTTTAGCTTAACAAAGGAGGAATTAAAATTTTGTAATTATAATATGTTAGAGCTGAGATGCAGAGATGCGAGGAGCATGCAAAGCCCTGCTGGTTGTTAGGAGTAGTTTGCCAGTCACATTTGAAGCATACATACATTTGTTGATGGTAATAAGATTTTTAATTTTCACTTGATATTTACTAGCGGTAATCAGTGCTATCCATTGGACATTAAAAAAACAGTTGTGCAAAAAAACAGTTGTGCAATTCCTTTTGATAAAAAAATAGTTGTGTAATTTACTTGAAAATAACTATTTTCCCAAGACATAAAAGATTCTTTTGTTTAACGAATGCAGAAATACCACTGAA
>BRYE01000004.1:18425781-18433281 GCA_030159115.1 Actinidia arguta var. hypoleuca | reverse complement strand
TGTTAAAATTTACAAAATAAAGTAAAAAATGATAAAAGAGGGGCAGTGTCCAGGTGGTAAAAGGTCAGGGAATCTTAAAACCATCCCGCCTGGACCATGGCCGGGTTTCTCATTTTAAACCTTGCGTCCGACCTGAATCCCGAAAGGATGGGGAAAATAGCCAAAAATCAGGCGGGTGGAGCAGGTCCCTAGCAGAACGGGTATAACAAATGAACAGAAATCTAGGAACCACTCCTAGAAGCCAGGTTTTATTGCATCACACAAACAGGCTTCAAAGCTTAGAACATGATGTAGTTTTTCGGAGAAGCAGAAAAGATTATCCTTTTATGAGAACACATCCATCAATTTTGCGATGATCATAAGGTATAAATTCTTGTCTGACGGTTTCAAAATAGTAGGCTTGCGTGCATACTGCTTATAGCACACACATGTTAGCATCACTACTCACAAACATGCTGCAAATAGACGAGTTTGGTGTTGGGAAAGTCGCTTTTATTATTGACAACTGCTAAAATCATATTGTGGGCACGGCACGGAACTGTTAATTAATCTTATCATCATTTCTTTATCTTATTTGTAAGATTCTGTTGCAGTATGCCTTCTCTCTCAATGGCCTGTATGGGACGTGAGAATGGGCAAATGCAAACTTCAAATTCCTTAATTCCAAATAGCATGCAGTGTGTTGTTGGCTTAGAAGAGGAAACAGAGGAAACTTCTGCTGGGAAGATTTTTCTTAAGTGCGTGGTGGATAGCCGGGGAGATCCATCTGATTTTGATGATTTGGCTGATTTCATCGAGTGCAAGAGGGGGAAGGATTATTCTGGATGGCTGAAGGATCGGCAAAGATATCGAAAATGGAAATGTGAGAAGATGGCAGTGTTAAGGTGGAAAAGGAAGAAAAAAACTTGGAAATTTATGAAAGGAAAGAAAAATTTTGTTTGTACTTCACTACAGTATCCTGCCTGACTCTGAATGAATGCAGACCTCTTTGAATTCGAGATCTACTGTTGAAGTCAGTCTAACCAATGGCAGCTTAATTTAAAATGGGTGTCCTCTGCTGTGTTCCTTTAGGTGTCGATCAGCACTTCGTGTTTTTCTTAAATTCATTTGTCTTGGATCTTTCATTAACAGCTCCAGAGAAACACATGATATTTTTGTTGTCAGAGACTATTGGGTCCATTTGGTTGAATCCACAGTACGTCCTGTGCATTGTCTCCCAGATGCCTTGAGGAGATTGTCTCACTTCTCTTAGTGCTCGCAGAATGGAAGGTGTATCTCAGGCACTTATTACAGTGACGTAGAGCAAGTTGTCTCTCGTACTCTGGAAGATGGCAGCAGGCTGGCAGCATGTGGAATCCGCGAAGAGAAGTGTTATATACTCAAAGAAAAGCATTCAGAAACATACTCAGGAATGCGAAGAGAAGTGTTATATACTCAAAGAAAAGCACTCAGAAACATACTCAGGAAATGAAATATGTGGAACCACATTCTGGGTGTGGCCCACAACACATCAAAGTTGAATACATGCCTGAAGCTTCATTTTGTGGAAAATTTTCAAGATTTTTTTATGGGTACATAACATTTCTAATTTGCAAGCTGTGGTTGCGGATATTGGAGTTATGCTGGACTTGGCTTTTTAAAGTTTTGTATTGATTCTGTATAAGTGGGAGTTGCAACTGAAAGTTTAAATACCAGTTTAGGCTTGTGTTGATGATGTACAGGTTTGGAAGAAGCCTAATGGTGTTTTGATAATCAGCTTAATGCAGTTTTAGTAGTTGTAAGCCTATGTTTTACTATTACGGTGATTCAAATTACTCAAAAAAAGCCATAACCTAAAAGCTCAAGTCTTCAACATTTCCATTAAAAGCAATTCAAGTTTTTCAAGAGATAACAGTTGTGGCATTACGACTTGTGTTGATTAAGCAAGACTAATATTAATTTCTAACTTAGAGAGCGTTCGCTCGTTGATGGTATTTACAGAAACATGGGGACTTGGTAAATAAGATCATTTTACACAGTTAGGAGTTGTTGCAAATAATTGAATCCAGCCAATTGGTTTTGATCTAATTATCGTTGAGTATGTAACATTAATTGCTTGGCCATAGACATAATTTTAATAGTATCATGTGTTGATCTGGATTTTGTAAAATTTTGAACTGTCCCAAAGGTAAATTCAAGTGTTTTTCCAAGATAAAGGCATTATTAAACTCATTAGGTAAGCGGTAAAAGCCACACTTACAAAGTGGAAACATGCTGTGAATGGAAGAACATTACAACAAATTTCAGCAGCTGCCTCTGACAAAAACATGCTAGGCATACTTGAATCCCGGTAGAAAAGGCAGGGAAAGACTGTTCTAATATAAGGCATTGTTTGAGTCACCAATCATTAAGAAAATGCGAAAAAAGAAAAGGAACAACACTCATACATATAGAGATTGAGATCTAAATCGAATATGGCTTAACCACCAATTGAACCGTTGCCATGACCGACTTCCTACTTCTTAAGAGAGAGGTTTGTGAATTGGACATCAAGATCCCTACTTTTGTTTCGGCTGTTTTTCTGCTGCTGCTGCTGCTGCTGCTGCTGCTGCAGCTGAAGCCGGTACAGTGTTTGAAGCCTCACGATTTCTCTCTCTAACATATCCTGCTCCACTGTACCAAACAAGGAAACTTTAGTTTCAAACTCTTGCTCTAGGTGTTAGTAATTGTTGCAGCAGCAGGTTCCATACCAAAAGTACGGAAAATGATATATGCTGGCCAAACTTATGAAAAATGACTATAAATATTGTAGTTTGAATGCTGGTGCACTACACCCAAGGAGGGTGGAGAAATTTCATTATAAGTTAAATCACTACAAATTAACTTATAATCTAAGCAACAATTTTATGAGCAACCAACCAAAACAACCGTGTGAGGATAAAATAGACAATGTTGAGTAAATTGATGAAGTATGCAAGAAGATAAAATTTGAAACAAGAAAATTTTGTATGGGAAACAAATTGTACAAGTTAAAGAGAGAAATGAGGAAGGAAGATGTTACTTCAATTTTGGCATTTAGACACCAAAGTTATATACTTATTCCTAAAACAAACAAGGGAAAGACTAATTTTGATGCAAATACTTGATATATAAAGAAACTAGGGAAATGCTGATTCTATTGGGTTGGACAACACCTATTCAATTGAATAGAACAATCCACTTGGCACATTGGGAAACAAATACATGAATGAAACTGCTACTCGATACCAATGATTCATAGGAAAACATTTGCTTACAGTGTTTGATCAGATGCTCTTGGGATAAACTGTCTAGTCGTTGCCTTAGGGCTCTGTTCTCCATGCCTAGTATGAGATTCTGCTGGTTGAGAAATTCAAGTGCGGCTGAAACTTCAGATCCTTCAGCCTGTAATGCCAGAAACAGATAAATTATGAGTGCGGCATCATTTGTATAACACAAAGTAAAAGTAAGTACAGTGCTTTAACTTATGCTGACTTGCCTGTAAAACTTGTACATTCCTTTCCAACTCAGCTATGTATTGAAGTTTCCTGACCCGTGACCGATGAGCTGATTGCCTGCATTTTCCAACATCTTATAGTTTTAAGGATGTGCGTCAAAACTAATTCCTCAAAAATTGAAGCAAATTTTCAATACAAAAGTATAATAGTCTGAGTGCATGATTTTTTCTCATGCTTTGTATCTTGAATACAATCTGCTACATTGTAATCTACACTGTAGGCGTTTTGTATTTTCATGTGTGTTTGTAATGCAATGATCATAAAACAAAATGATACAAGGCTTCATTTATATTCGTGATTTCAAATCAAGGGATTTCACATTTTTCTTCAATGCGAATAGCTTATATTTAGATTTGGCAGTAGAAATAGGGATTTGGAGATTTGGCAGTAGAAATGACTATAAATATTAATTAATAGGAGTGATTTCAAATCTTTCGTGCTAATGATTATAGTTATACAAAATATACATATTTTCTACCTCTAATTTCCCTTCCACTCTAGTTTCACAATTCACATATAGTTAAACATCTTTTATTTTTATTGAATTGAATACAAAATCCCATGATTTGAAATTTACATATCCAAATAGAGCCTAAAAGAAATTGATTTCCCCTTTGGAAGTTTAAGTTTGATTTTTATCATCTTCAAATCTAACTGTGAAAGTTATTGTCTATTGCAATAGGAAGCTACATTTACAAACCAAAAGGTCGATTGATGATTACCAGTTGATATTAGATGAATGCAAACTTATCATATCTTAAAGAGAAATGCTAGCTACATAACTTCCGGATCTCTTACAAGGGGTGGGTTATGCATCATATGGGTCCACTATGGGACCAACCCTTTGCGAGAGATTTGTGTTCGAAAGTTATGCACTTAAAATTTCTCTTCCTAATTGATTCAACTTCTTTAGCTACAAAATTTGACCTTCTTTTGAAGTTCAAAACCATTCTTAAAGGTAGGATTAGCAGATTGAGGATTCCATTAGTCACGTGTAGCTTAAAAATGAAAAAGTGAATTGAAAAAAATCCGGAAACTAAAAATGCAATCTGTAGAATATGAACATTAGACTTTAAGATATCATAGAAAAAAGAAGTTGTATGTGTTTAGCAGCCGATACTTGTTGAGATTCACAAGAAGCAAAAAAATCCACAATACAAGCTTATTGTTATGTGAAGGAATAATTGTAGTATAAGAGGCAGCGTTCCCTTGGAGCGTTATTTGTCTCTATAAAAGGGTGAGGACGCCTTGTAATACATTACTCCCAAATAATATATTCAGAAGCGCAGCTCGGTGCAATCGTGGATGTAGGCACAACTTGTCGAACCACGTAAAATTGTTGTGTCTTTTCTTTTTAACTTTGATTGTTCTTTGATTGCTCGTTGATTGGTTGTGTGCGTGTGTTGTGATTGTTTCTCAACAATAACTACAATGCTATTGGAAAACATGAAAAGAATGCCTTACTGTTTGGCGCGTTTTGCTTCTGCCTTCGTCAGGGAAGGCTTTGTTTGTGGGCTGTTGATTCTTTCAGTAGAGCGTTCTTGGATCTGAAAACCAGAATCCTCCTGGTCAAGCTTTTTAGTGGTTGCATATGACAAACCTTCCGATTCCTTTGGATCAGATAAAGGTATTGAGGTTTGGGGAATAGTGTCATCTCTAGAAGGTGAATGGCCATTTGAATTTGCAATGGGTGATTCACTAACTTTATTCGGCTGCTTATCAGAAGAGTTTGTTATTTTGTTGAACGAAGCATGCCATGGATCCACGTGATGAACCATATTCTGAGACCCCCAAGAAGGTTCCACAATTGAATCTTTGTGGTTGTTTTCCTCATTTGTGCTAAATAACTTAGTTACTGAGCCTAAGTATGCAGAAGAGTCACTTGATGAACGTCGGTGACCTTTATGTATTATTGTCTCCGGCTCGTTCAGGAGATCATCGAGCCATAATGGTTGCTCGAAGAGAAAGCCTTCAGAAGAGCAGCGTTGGTGGAGACTCATCCCCTCCATAGGCTTTTGAGTGGCTTCTGTTTCTACAACTTGAGAATTGGAAGCGTGCCTTAGGGAACCTATAGGGGGGAGTATGTGTGCCTGTCTGCTTGCATGTTGGGAAGTTGGCGAGTTTGGTTGTCCATTCGAACTTTCCATGTTGCAACTGAAGCAGCCTGTCAACGACGAAAACATTAAAAACACTAAAATGTAGGCACACGGAAGAACATAATCAAGCAACTTTATATTTCATTCATCTCTTGATTCAGTGACATCAAACTGGGACAATTGTAAGGACCTTTCTTTCACACAAATAATACCCACCAAGCTCTTCTTCCTAATATAGCAATGTACGTTGAGGGAACCATTAGGAGTGTTTGGATATTGACTAAGCTGATGTGCTAGGCCAAATTGAAGCTTATCATATCAAAAAGAGTCACAGTAAGCATCACTTAACAAAATGCAGGCAAGATGACAGATGAGGAATAAAATAGTTTTTCCCGCAAGACCAATTATAATAAAGGTTGAAAGAAAAACCAATAAGAAAGGAAAGAAGAACTTATCATACGGCCAAAAAATCTAAACTAATCTTAATTACAAGAATAGATATGATGCGACAGTGAATTTTAGATAAAAATTTATCATATTTTAAAAAAATAAAAACGTCACGTTTAGGTTTCGGTAAAGGCCCCAAATGATTCTTTGGCCATCCCTGCTTTCACTCATCTGTCTCTGATGTTATTACAAGTGCATTCCACAGCTTGAATTAGACCCATTTGGTTTAGACTAATCTTTATTTTTTTTCTTACCAAAAATAAATAATCCCTTCAGATTTATAATTCACGAAATGTGTAAGAGGTTTCGCTGTATGTTGTGACTGAAACTAAAGTAGAAGATTAAATAGAGGTAGAAAGAGATGTATTTCTTTCATTTTCTTTTTTCTTTTTTGAATTCTTGATGAATTACAATCCCTACCATGAAGGGTTTCAAACTGTTCTCAAATAGAAATTTGAGATATTTCAATTAAATAATTGTCATCAAATCATTTCATTTAAATCCATAACTACAAATGCAACCTTATTTTGCTTTAAACCTCAGTGATCTTATTAGGAAACACGAGATCTGTGCAAAAAGCCCCCCCCCCCTGAGCTATTTTAATTGAAAAAAGGGGATTGCCAATGACAATGATGACATTGGCATTGATAAATAGATAACACGAATGAATTTTGGGCAATATCTATGTTAACTGTGGCAAGTGCAGAGAATGTGGAGTGACAAATTATTTCTTCCATCCAATTTCAGCATTCAAATATGCAAGAATAATTGCAGGGGCAAACAAAGGCAAGTCCAAGATCTTCAATTACAAATGATGAATCAAAAATCAAATCCCACCCTATACGTACAGACCAAGAAAAGATAAACACAATACACAACATAAGATCTAACAAATTTGTCTATGCATTTGAGAGAGAGAGAGAGAGAGAGAGAGTGTTACCAGGGGTCACCGCAGGCACACCCTGGGCGAAGGATGAGCCCCAAGTATCAACAACGTCAAGCTAAAATTGTCGTCAAAGAATCCATTATATATACATCTTGTTGAGAGAGAGAGAGAGAGAGAGAGAGAGAGAGAGAGAGAGAGATAAAAGAGCGCAAAGACCACAGCGCAGTTTACGTAACTACATTTCAAACTGTCCATTAATTTCCAGGTCATATAAGAAGTCGTCTTTGTCAAATCATCCGAATCCATTTATTTAAAACCTCTTATTCCAAATTATAAAAATGAAAAAAGAAAAACCTTTTTTTAAAAAAAAACTTTTTGTACAAGTTTTCTCCCTTTCTTTTCCCAAACCTTGAATCGCAAAATTGTTTTTTTTTTCTTCGGTGAATATCACAAATTTCTTTAATTTTGAGGGTTGATATTTTTTTTAACTTTTTTCCCATTATGAGTATTTATAGGGGTGGTTAGGAATGAAAGGTATGGCTTAAAGGAGCTCTAC
>BRYE01000004.1:18415781-18420781 GCA_030159115.1 Actinidia arguta var. hypoleuca | reverse complement strand
GCTTGCTGAGTTGCGGCACCTTGTTTGTAACGAAGGCCTTGGCTCGGACTATACGTCTTCAGTAGTGACTACTTCGAGCTCTGGCGTAGAGGGCCTACGAGCTCGCTCTGTAGCAAGAGCTTGACTTAGACCTCCGCCCTAGTAAGGCCAGTACTCAATGATGTCTGCATCGAGCTCTGGCTTAGGGGACTACTGAGCTTGCTTCCTAGTGTTAGCTCGGCGGAGGTCCGTGCCCTAACAAGGCCATATTACGTCGTTGTATAATTTGTCCTCGTACACCATCCGTTACATATTCTTTTACATTCTATTATTTAACCATTCAATAGCCTTTCCAAGTCCAGCTACCAGTTACAAAAATCAAAGTTGTGCATCAGTTAAAAAATTAATAATAATAATTGCAACCCTTATACTTGCCCTATATTATTGTATGCTAACTCAGGGGTTAAAATAGGGTCATATAATAGAATGATAAGATTCACTGTTTAACTCCGAGACCATCTTTGTGCAACTTTGCATACAAATTCATATAAAACTACCCAATAATTAATTTTGTCAATACTTCATTTATATTTGTAGAAGGTGTAAAATACAAAGAACAAGTGGACCCACCAGAAGAGGACATGTGACACTTGATTGATGAGTAAGCCGAGTAAAATACATGCGGCAGTAAACACAGATAGCGCGAAGGGAGATCCACCCTAGGAGTGCGTCAAATACACACGCCTTAAACCCCGAAATGAGGTTTAATAGGAATGATGTTGTTCCGAGACTAACACATCGACGAGTTCCTAATGAACACAGAGCGGTTGCTCAGTGCACCAAAATGCTGGGGTTGTGTAAAACACGCGCCCGCGCCCCAAGGTCGAGTGGGAACACCTCACAATAGTTCCCTTCCCTGCGGCTAGGAAGAGTGAGGTTTGCGATAAGAGGATCTCCTTTCTCCACGCAAACCCAGTTCGAGGAACTGCCCTAATCATTCAAGCAGGACTGGGAGGGGGGGTTTGAGGCTTGGTGCGACAATGGTATGGCCTAAGGCCTTCGTCATGAGTCCAAATGGGATGGATCGAGACATGTGGTATGGAGGCTAAATACAGAGAATCAACAGGTGTTAGCTAGAGCTGCTGAATCATCATAGCACTCATGAGTCATTTGCTATGACTTGGATAAAGTTTGAATAATAATATTCTCTCTGCATGGTCTTAGGATGACGTGGATAACGGTTTTCTGAAATCACGGAAGCAAACATGGTCTCCGAATGACGTGGATAACGATTTTCTGAAATCACCGAAGCATGATGTTCTCTTTGTGGTCAAGGAGGTCACATGGGCAATCCCTTTGGTGGTCCAAGTGCCACATGGCGCAAAGCCATTCGTGCCTTGGCATGCAAGCTAATTACTCAAAATATAAATAGCAATACTTAGTGCGTTTTTGGACTAAGAGGTGGAGTTGGCCTAAACTACTTGAGTTTGAAACTAATTTGAATGCCTTCTCTCTTATTTTTGGCTTTACTCAGTTCTGTACTTCAATCTCCGACCCTTCTTCATTCGTTCCGGCAACATACACAAATGAACACTCACATTTTTAGGCAACTCCACTAATTAATTCACTACAACAAAATTGCCTTATTGTGACAAAATGACTTTGTCTCCAAAAAGCCTTATTTCCTTATTTCGTCATCAAACAAAAATGTTTCGTCCCGCTTTACCTTTGTCGTCAAAAGAGTCCCTTGACGAAAAAGTTTCCTAGTCTAATATAACCGTTTAGCAACAAAATATCTCGTTACCCACAGAATATAATTTCCTCGGCTTAGGTCACGTTTTTTCGCTAAATATTTAAATTTTATTAATTATTATTCTTTTTGTAAAATATTAGGCAACAGAATATTACATCGATAAAAAAGAACAATGTCGACGAATAATTTCATCACTGAAGGCCACTGCTCAAATAAAAATTGACAACATATTTCCTCGTCAAATATCTTTTCATGCCATAAATGGCGAAAAAATATTTCGTCGTTAAAATTATGTTTTACAAAAATATTTGAATATTTTTTTCTCAAAATATCTGCGCTAAATTGAATACATATTAAGTATAACATCAAATACATCACAAAACCATATGACAACTTGGTCACTATCATTAATTACAAAACAAACCCACACATTGATTGATTTCAAATAAACTAAAAAAAGTTATAGTGCACAATATCCTAAATCAAATAAAGCAAAAATGTCTATAGTAAAACTAAGACAACCGGACAAAGTAGACTATTTTTTTCTAAAACACGAACACCAAAGAACAAAGATACCCAATTTTCTTTTTGGTTGCTTCACTCGTGAAGCCTCCAACCTCTTCAACCAAAATAACGCAACCTGGTATCATAAAGGGAAAAAATTGGATTAGGTCAATGTTTCAAAAATCTAAACAATAACAAAGCCAAATATACACCTAATCATCATAAGAATCTAAATTTAAAAATCCAATGCATATTTACTTGACAATACTTAGGTCTCAAAACTATGTTACTATGAATCGAGTATACAATGCAAAAAGAAAGAGAGAATAAAAGGACAAAATTAACATACCCAACCGTACTAAGTCCTCGTTTTCTCTCTCTCTTCTCCTTCACATTGCCCTTATGATGCCTCGTGTCCATCACTAAACTAATTTGACGGAGTTGATTAACATTCTTCTTCTCTACCTCTGTTTGCTTCTCTCGTCTCTTTTCCCCATCTTTTTATATTGTTAGCTCTGTCCAGACAAAAACAAGACCAAGAAATACTGTTATTTGTTTATCTTTCCTTATCTTATTCTGAACCCACAACCGCCGCCACCACATGAAGGCCAAGACATTTGGTAATTGACCACTGCACGTTCCCAAAATGAATTCTTTCAAGTGCTTTAAATTTGAAAATACAAGTGTCTACAAATTTATTTATCGAGACTGTCGAAACTTCATCTATCCTGGACATCAGAAGAAGCTGACAATCATACTCGTTCTAATGGTAACGGCTAGTAAAAATGAACTTTTGAAGGCAATTTCTCATTTCATTTGATTAGAAGATTTGACTTAAATCCTAAACTTTGAACTCATAATATTATTTTCAGGTCAACATGCTTATGTGGAATTAATTTTTTCAATATCACACCCTTTTTTCCAGTGTAGTTCGAGAAAAATGGACCGTAATATTTATGAAAGGAAATTTATATTGCACTGATTTGATTACGTTGGTGCAAGTACATCTCATGTAGTCCAACTGCTATTATTACTTGCGATGGAAGAAACGTATGACAGCAAAGATACTAGAAATATTGCATGATTTGAAAATGATAGGCACCTCTCAAACTTTCTCTCTTTTTTTTCAATGCTCATTCACCATTGAAGTGACGTAATGACTTAAGTTTGAACCGTGCAAGTAATTGTAACCTTTTGGATTTCAGGAGGGAAGAATGAGACAAGCTTTTGTGACATTTCCATGCTGAACTCGCTCACCAGTCTTTGGTATGATTCTGGTGTAAAGCTTTTTGATGTTTTCGATAGGATTGAGTCAGTAAACAATGTATTTTCAATAACCATTTGAAAGTTGTCTATATATCTCTGTCCTCCTGGCCAATGTGTCTAGATGAACTGCATCTATTATGGTTATAAACTTTTTTCTTCGTCTTTTTTTTCTTTCCATGAGAAGTATCTGTTATGGCTATAAACTTCATATTATCTACTACTCATGATACTAAGAGGAAATGAAAAGGGAATCATAAGGAAATGAGAATCTCAAATTCTTTGACCTTTTATTTTTTAGTTTGGAGATATAGCATCTGTTATGGCTATATCTTTCCACATTCTTAGATCCCAACATACCTTACGTGCATAATTCATCATAAGAACTGCATAAAAGTTCCTCAACCATTTTCAGAACGCGATCTGAGATTCTTATGGTTATTCTTTGCTTTATGTAGTTATTTTAAGTCATCTTAAGTAACTGGATAACTCATCATATACGTATGTGGTAGGCACACTCTTAACTTAACTAGTTTGTTTGTTCTTTTTAACTTTATTTATTTATTTATTTATTTTTGTTGTTGTGCTTTGGAACTCATTGATTATGCCAGTAAAATTCTTGTTTGCAGAATCTAGCGAATGGGTACATGTTCAAGAGCAAACCAATGATCCTCCAGTTTGGCCGGAGTGCAACAACTGCGAAAGCAACATAAACAGAATTGCTTTATCAAGTGGATCTGTTTACTCTACAGCTGCCATGGTTAGTCACTTCCATTTATCTCCTTGTACTCAATCAGCAAACTGGATGACACAATTTCCGTGCTTCTTCCTTGTTCTAGACTAGGTGTACTAGGAATGATTGTAATTTATTCTTATTTGTGCCGCTTACAGGGGATGACATACAGGACTGTAAACATGCCTTCGATTGTTTGACTTTTGAATAACAAAGGTCCGAAGCATCCGTAATCATGCGTAAATGCTAGCTACCCAGAATTTCTACCATGAAATTTACCCAGAAAGTGAGGGGGGTAGCTGATTTTAAGTTGGTGTGGTCTGTCGTAGAAAATTTCTGGGTATGAGCATTGTACGTAATCACTGTGCCAGGTGCAATGATATTTACCAAAAAAAATTGTTCCAGATGGGCCTCCCTTTAGCAGTATCATGCAACTTCTTAATAGCATACTCTTCCATTTCGTGTCTTCGTAATTTTTTTTTATTCCTTATTTTTGGCCAGTTTTTTTTTTTTCCGTTTATTGCATATAATAGGAATGAGGAGCAGTAAAAAATGGTGAGAGTGGTGTACGTATTGAAAGGCTTTTCTACCAAGTGCAGTGTCCCATGGAGTTTCCTAGCAAAAACCCACTTTCCATTCTCTCTTTAAGATCGTATAGATGAGATAATGTCACTGTCAGCAACTTTCCATGATTCAGAAAAGGTCACCTGACCGCTAATCATTAAAATGGGTACCGTTCTGATTGTTTGTTTGACTGAAAATTCCTAC
>BRYE01000004.1:18403281-18405781 GCA_030159115.1 Actinidia arguta var. hypoleuca | reverse complement strand
CAGATAGCTTGGAGGGATTATTCACCAAATCATACTAAAAAAAAGTAACCTAGGAGAAATAAGATGATATCGGGAAAAAATTATTAATTTCAGATGTTAACAGGGTCTACTCATCAAAAAGTAAAAAGAAAAAAAAAAGATGAAAAAAGGATTCCATTGTTATTTTTTCACTCTACATAACAATAGTTGTTAGATATAACGATGGAAAATGTTTACCTTGGCTCTCAAGATTCGAATAGGCTTAAGAGATATTTAAATGGTCTAATCACTATCTCAGCAATTGCATCTTGTATTCCTTGGAGCTGTGGAAAATAGTGTTACTGGCTTCCTCCCGTGGATATGGCCTATGGGTCATCATGGCCAAACCACGCAAACCATGTGTCTTCTCCCTTTGCATTGTTTTCTTTTCATCTATTTAACACAAACTCCCAACTTCTTAAGCTCCTAACTGCTTCATCTTCAAGTCAACCAATTTTGTCTATCCAAAAAAAATCATCATCAACTCTTAATTTTATGTTTTTTGTCGCATAGTGATTTGTTTGTACCATCAAGCGCTGTGCTTTTTTAGGCCAATTTTGTGCACGCAAGTGCTGAAGGACATTTTCCTCTTGCGCACTTCATTGCACGCCCAAAGAGAGGATTGCACTTGGAAATTTTGGTATTTTACATGAATGATGGCTGATTGCTTCCATTGCACACTTAAAGAGTGCTGCAATGTAACTGATAAGATATGTATTCCCATTGATTTAGATTCAAAATCAAAGACCAAGATTTAGTTGCTCCTTCAATATTACATTGTTCTTTATGTTTATAGAAAAAGAAAAAAAGGAAAAGGAAAGAGTGAAGAGAATAAATTCAAGATGAGCAGTTATTCGTGATCATTCGCATTTTGAAGGGAGTGTTTGAACATAGAGATAATGATTGAAAAATTATGTTATCTTTTGAGAAAACAAGATTAGGATAGGCTTAAGAGAGAGGATATATATATATATATATATAAATGATCTAACTATTATCTTTATTGTTCTAGAAATGTGATTGCATCTTGTATTCATTGGAGTTGTGGAAAATACTTCTATTGGCATCCTCCTGTGAATGTGTCATCATGTCCAAACTCCTACACCAAGCATAAAAAGCACAAAAAGGGTAAATCTAGAATTTTACATGGATCGTGTTTAGGCATTGGAATAATTATGCGTCTTTATTTGTGATTATTATATGGACATAAAATACAGCATTATATTATATTTTCATAGTTAGGGGGAGTATATCGATTGTTTGAATAATTGCTTGGATGAGTATTGGTCATACTCCATGGATCATGAGTTGGGTGACAAAATGTTTTTTGAATCTTATTTTGATCCTAGTTGGTCTACAATATGATTAGTTACCTAATATCTTAAGTTTCTAAATTCTAGTTTGTCCTTATAGAATGAGAGTCTTTAGCTTCCATAGAAATGTTAAACAGTGCGAATAAGCTAGTTGAATGAATGAGCAGATTGGTGTGGCAATAGGACTGGCTGTACTACAATTTTCAAAGACAATGTTACCCTTCATAGTATATACACAAAACAATTCAACAATCGTGGTGCTCTCTTCCTTCCCTTTTTTAACATATGCAACACCCCAACCAAACTCCCCGCCAGAAAATCCTTCCGCCCGGATCGACTCGCCAAAGCCTTCGACGTTATGTTGAAGAAATTAGAGTACTCAAAGCAAGCCTATGCTCTGGATACATTAGCATGGGAGAACATCACAGGATTTCAACCATGTAATGTTGGCCTTAGGGTTGATTACCAAACTTAATGTCTAGTATTGTTATTTATTGTCACCCGTGTCAAGATTGAGTAATCCCCCTGCCGTCACCACCTATGTTACATGGAATCGGGAATTAGTATCCAGTGCAAGTGTGTTTCCAAGCATCAAACCTTCCTAAGCTTAAATTTTAGGATATTGAGACATGTTCAAAATGGGGCATGGGTATGGGGACACGTCATAAACACCTATTTGCATTACGTATATATAGTATAAGATCCTCAAATAATGTGTCATACATTATTTTAGAAATGTACTTGAAATTAAATAGAGTTTAAGACAACTATGAAATTTCTCTCTCATTCATTTGAAGTCTAGAAATGTTGATTACCGAGCTAATAAGCTTCTTTTTCTTCGAATATTATAAATTTTAGAGGATTCATGTGTCTATCCATTGGACATGGGGTACTTTGGAAAATTAGAAGAGTCCATGTAACATGGATCACCACCATAGAAAGTGTCACAGGGTCAATTTGAGACTCAAAATTCTGCCTGCAATGGCACTAAGTTACAACACTTAGTCTCAGCCAAATACCCACAAACACACACGTTTGAGGTTCAATGAAATAGAATCAAAACACAATATTTACGGGTCAAAACCCAACCTTTATTGCACCAACAATATAAGGAATAAGCCAAGGGACTTTCTAGGCCAAAACACACCTTTCTGCCTTAGAATCTATCC
>BRYE01000004.1:18370781-18393281 GCA_030159115.1 Actinidia arguta var. hypoleuca | reverse complement strand
ATTTGACTTGATATGGAGAGATCAAGAGGAATTGAAATGCCAAAAAGGAATTTTTGTTAACTTGTATTTATGAGCACGCATCTCCAACTTCAATTCCCCATTTTGAAGGCAACAAACACTTTTTGTACTAGGAAAATTATGAAAGTGGCTCTAAAGGTTTCACCAATGTAACAAAACCAACCATGACTTTTTAAGTTGTTCAATTTAATATCATAATTTTCCAACATGTAGTGAATCTTCCCTCTCCTTCCAGTTTTCTCAACTTGATTTCGAAAGAGAAGTTCTTTGTGACCTGTTTATCTCCATCTCTCTATTTATGGTCAAATTTGATCATGTAGGCACCATATGAAGATAGCCTAGATTAGCCAAAATTGCCACCCTTTATTTTTCTCAACTTAATTTCGAAAGAGAATTTCTTTGTAACCTATGTAACCTATTTATCTCGATCTCTCTATTAATGGTCAAATTTTATCACGTAGAGACCATATGAAGATAGTCCAGATCAGCCAAAATTGAAGAGAAACCTAAATTCTATACAGTTGGGCAAAATTCGATGAAATTGGCTCAAAATGGCCCATTCGGTAACTTCAGCCATTTGGCTCAACAAATCATAAATTCAATACGTTATAGCCCTTATGGCATTGGGCTCAACTCTTTATCTAAGCCCCCCCTAGAGTGGCTTGGCATCTCAACATTTGGCTTAATTGACTAATTTTGATATTTTGACCCATTTTGGGTTCAATATCAACAAGTTATTTCAGTTTCAACCATTCGAAGGGTTCACATAGTTTTCTAATACAAATCCCAAGCCCCCTTGTATAGCTTGGCACCAAGACATGGCAGCCCAACTCACTTTGGGCACTTTTTAGCATCAAACATGTATTATTTCACATGAAATACAATTTACCCAACCATGTGTCTCACGGACTTGGCAAATGCAGACTACTCAACCTATTGCAACGGTTTACAACACTAGAGACCCCTAAATGGACTCAAGCCCAGTTCAATTTCACAACCCTTACAGAGCCCACAACTCATTTGTGAAAGTTATTGAGTAGCAACCCAGTCTTGCGCTACTTTCAGTGACCAAACAGCATAAGGTATCTCAAAATGAGCCATGTAAAACCTTGCCTAGACCTCCCTCATGCTACAGAATTAATCTGAGGCCCATCAAGTTTCATCTATATGCCTATATCTAAGAAAAGACCCTTGTGGCCAAAATTGGCAGGCCAAGGCCCACCTCAATTCAAAGATGCTTCTACAGGGCCAGCAAAATATGCAGAGCAAAGCCCGTGCCTAGGCCCCTGTGATCATCCTTGGCCTGGCCCAACCAATTGCAAAGGCCCAAATGGGTCCTTAGCCCAAAATGGACAAACAAGTACACCACAAAAATGGACAAATAAAGTACACCACAAAATGGAAATACATTTTACCCCCTCATGGTTTGACCCTTGAGCGCTTTATCTCCCTGGCCTTTAAAAATAACCACTTCACTTTCTTAGGGTTTGAACTAAAATTCAATGTTAACTATTAAGAGAAAATATAAAATAAGGTAAAAACCCTTTCGTTTTCTTATCTGTTTCTCTCTGTCTCTCTCTCCTATCTTGTCTTTCTCCTTCTTTTATACACCCAAGTTCTAACCTAACTAAATATCATCTCAATTTTGCCCAAGTTGTAATCCAGTTTCTAATTCAACACCCCATTAAGCCAATTAAACATAATTTTAACATGCATACTAATCCAATTTCCAACATAACATATTCTATATTTGTTTGATCAGAAACCCAATACCCACCTTAGTTACTTTTTTTCTTCTTCCTGTATTTAACTAATTATTCACCACAAATATGAAGCAGCAAACAAGATTTCTTAAAATAGCACAAAGTGTTTCCCAATTTTTTTAGAAAAGAATAAAGGATCCTGAAAATTTCAAAGTCATGGATACATTCCAATTCCAAGGTCCTTTCTTTAGCTTTCTAAAATATTTGAAGTTATTCATATTTTGCCTTGTTGCTGGAGCAGTTGTCAAGTTATTTTTCACTTTTAATGATGTGCTACTACTCCTGTTATCACTTTAATCAGAAAAGACAAACGCAAAGGGTGAGAGAGTAATTAGTTTGGCATGAAGATATCAAAGAATGTTGGTGAAGCTCAGTTTTGGAAATTTGTAACCAAACAAAGTAAATGATGACAAGGTGGAATCAATTTATTTATTCTTAAGTTGGATATTTGGACTAAAAGTAATGGTTAGGTTAGGGTTTCAAGGCAAAGTAGGGAAGAAGATGAAGATAAGTTGGGTGTGGGTCAGTTGAGAAGGATAGAGGAAGATGACTTAGATGAGGGTTTAATTGTCCTTTTGCATGAGGGTTGGACTGTGACTTGGTACTTTTTTCCATGTTAACGCGCGCTCATAAATATAGTCAATTTTGACGGCAAGGAGATGAATTGCAAGAACACTAAAACTACAAGGAGGTAAGATAACTATTTTTAAATAAACTACTCTTAGGCCAAAGGGGGGTAAAATGGATTTTGCAAAAAAAATAAAATGACATGACACTACCAATATAAATAAATTGACATTCTTATTTAATTTATAAGCCTTCTCATACCATCTTCTGTCTTATAGAAGATTATGCAATATTTATCACAGAAGCTTATACGATATTTTATTGCATAAAACTTGTGCGAACCATTTACATGTCAGCAACATATCATTCACGTGATAAGCTATGTGTACAAATATGACGCAAGAAAACATCTCCAAACATAGAATAAGGCTGAATTTGACTTGAATAAAAAGTCGTATTATACATGATCTCAATTTCAAGATTCCAAAAAGTGGTAAACTTAGCTCCTTTCACTTCATTTTCATTTCATAATTTTAACATTCCTCTAATCAAGCCAAATGCAATCTATTGTTGTCTTATATGGTCATAATGGCACAACTAAAATCCTAAATCACCAGAAGCAAAAACATAAGTTGAAATCGACATTACGTGCTCCTTGACCACTGCATTTGGCCTGATTAACACAACCGTTTCATTATTGAGGTTATGAGTTTGATACTCAAGAGTAATATACAAGATAATTATGTACAAGTTAAATTAATCAAGAAAGCTAAATAGATAAGAGACTTTAAGTGTCTTAACGTGCATCCTGCGGGCAATCTCAGCCTCCTTTATTGCTCCCTGTTCTCCATATCCCCTAGTTCTCTAAATTTTCTGTGATGGAAAACAACATAGCAATATATATTCATCATGAAATGTAAATTTAATTCCTAGGAAAAAACAATTATTGCAAATGATTTTTTTAAGCAAGCTAAAAAGAAAACAGAAACATGTTTGAATAGGGCTGCAACAAACTTTCACTACAAGTAGCAGTGCAACTTGTTTTTGTTCGGTTTGGCTTGGTTTGGTATTAGCCTAAAACCAAACCATATTATGATCAGTTCATTTGTAGATCTAAAACCGACCCAAAAAGCATTAGAACCACACCAATCTAGTCCATGCCAAATTCGTTTTGGTACTGGTTGGTTCGGTTTTAGAAGGGTTTTTACTAATTCTTCATTGAAATCAAACAATTTGTCAACATAAGTCGCACAAGAAATTTCATCTACTTATTACCACAATCGTTTTTTACTATGATAAGCATTAAATTCCTCAAATAGTTGAAAATAATAAGAGACGTCAAATATTGGTTATCACTTAAATATACTAGAATTTGCGGCAAACATGCTACAGGCGCAATGCTTAATATAATAGAAAGAAAATTTAAGAGAGGATTAATTAGAGGAAAAAGACAGAAGCCAAACTAATCAAATGGTAATAGATAACCGGATTAGGGTTTATAAGCTCTACATATAATTAGTGGGGAGGGGGGAACTCCTGGTGAGACGGTTGTGCCAAGAGAGAAAAAGTGCAGAGTTCTGGAAAAATAAAAAACTGCAGGGCCGGCTTAACTTTTGGGTTCACAGTGAGGCATTCCCCTTATATGTAATATATGAATTTGAACATAATATTTTTAAGCTGCGTTTGGGTGAACGATTTGTGGAGGGAAAAGAAAATACAAGGGATTCCACTCCACAAATTTCAATGTGTGTTTCCCTTGCCTTTTCTTTTCCCTCGCGAAATCCCTCAGCAAATCCTTGGTCCAAATACAATCGTAGTATCACAAGATCATTGCTTGGGTTAGGTTAGTTTTCCGATTACTGAACTCAAAAGTCAAGCAAAATAAATTTGACTCCCTCGTTACCATACCAACATACCAAATAACCAGACCTAATCAAACCACAGTAGATTGAGTCGGCTTGGTTCTTGAGTTAACCTCAGAATAACAACATCTGGTGATACCATAGAGTTGAATATTAAGCTCTTACTTTATAGGATCAGTTAAATCAATCCTCGTGTGGCTAATATATCTAATGATAGGTGGAACTGATCATACTAACCTTGATGTATCAATTTCTCACATTTGTGACATACTTGATGAGCACCCCAACAACATCTGGTGATACCCTTGATGCTGTCTCCTTCAAGCTTTTAAACTTCCTTTTTGGTTCCTCTTCAAGCTGTTTTGCAGTTGAGCCAGAGCTCCCACTGGTCTACACATATCACATCAAAATAATAATAACAAAATAGGTTTCAAACTCGGAAAAAGAATAAAAAAGAGAATTTGGAGAACAAAAATATGTCAATGAAGATGCTATGGTCAATTATGTTCAATAATAGCCATCAAAAAGACGATGATGATAGCGACAATGACAATGGATGATGTTTGCCAAATACTACCTTGGAAATCTTGCTTTGATAGTTAGCATCCAAAAGTGAACAATAATTTGCTACTTCCCTCTTAGCTTCTTTTTATAGCCTATTTCAACCTTCTCATTTTCATTGACACTTTAACAATTGCAGTGATGGATACAGCGTGAAAGAAGAGATTCACAAAAAAATTAAAAAGCAAGAAAGAACAAGGAGAAAGGCAAGCTTTGAAAACAAGCAACTAAACAAGTATTATATTGGGTTAAATAATTTGTAATTACCAAAAAATGAACCAATATTGTTCACAACTCCAAGAAATAGCTTCATGGATAAGATATCACATTTTCTAGCAGCAGATATAATCTTTTGAGGTTCTTGTTAAGCAATTAGTAGCATCTGATGCCTCCTTGTCCTTTCATGGAATCTATTATAAATTATGTGACCTAGTGAATCCCCTAACAATCCCTGCGCACTCGTGGGATATTCAAACATCACACAAAAGCTGACAAAATTGGCCATGTGAGAGAGAGTTTTACTCTAAGAAGCACGGACACCGACACCAACACCAACACCGACATGAACACGGATACGGATACGCTTAAGGTCACAGGACACAGCGATTCTCAAAACATAAGGATACGGATATGGCGGGGACACGAAAAAATAACATTGTCTTATATGTCCTTTTATGTATATAAATATTGTATCCACACACTATCAAAACCAATGAAAACTAACACTAAGCACATAATTAATAGATGATGCATAAAAAAGATAAACCACAAGTCATAAGACAAAGTATCAAATACAATATCCCAACAACTAAACAAAACCAATAAGTATTTAAAGTATTATATAGCAACAAAATAATCCAAGATAAACTACAAAACCCTTGAGCATATGTGCCCCGACGTGTCCCTAGTGTGTCCCAAACGCGTCTAGCTGAAAAATATTAATAAAATTAAATGTAGCCATGTGGTGTGTCACATACGTATGTAGGCGTGTCCCCGATATGTCTGTTTACCAAACGTGTCAGACATGGTATCTAATTAGGCGTGTCGGTGCTTCATATGTTTTACTTCTAGTTCAATGTATAGAGGTGTACATCTATAATGTTACATCAAGACTTGGCATAAATGCATTAAATCTAGGGGCACTAACGGGCAGGTTCCTCAATAGGAACTTATTACCACCAAAGTCCCGCCCAACAAAACCTAATACACCCATTAATCATTTTCTCCCATTCTTCCCAATATACTTTTCTTTCTCTAAGCGCGCGTTTTGAACCGAGAGTGAAGTTCCGTTCTCAACTGTGAGTGAAATTTGGTTCTCAAGCCCCATTCACAAACGAGTCAACAACTTCCTCCATCCTAAAGCATGATCGAGGTCGATTTCAAGTCCGATTTAAGCACGATCGAGATCGAATTTTACAGTTTCTTCCCGTTTTCAACTGCTCCTCCATCAAACTTCTGCCCCACCTCTTTAGTATACTTCAACAAATCAATAGAAAATAACACCTTCTTCTTATGTACACGAAAGAAGGTAAGAGATCAACCTCCAATTCACACACATCAACAAATTGTGAACACCTCCCACTACTGCTAGCATCACCATTTATACAGCTATTTCCAGAATTACTATATAAAACACTACGACCGTCCTACACTTCAATATCAGTGCAACTGATTTTATTTGACAAAACTAATTCAAGCATCACCTCTAAATCATCATCACAATCCAACATGCAATAAGCATGTCCACAAAAGCAAAAAAGACATCGTTACTGCACCTGGTTTCAAAGCACTCCACTTATGACACAATTTATACACCAAATCATTGTGACTTGAAATTCGAGACAACTTTACCACAACAGTTTCAGCACCACATTTACACAACAAAATAATTGAATTTTCCATCTCCAAAACTGCACAAAAAGGAAAGAAAAAATGGAAAAACTAGCACTAGTAAGAGCGGCGCTAATACTAAGAATTCAAAATATTACAAAAAAATTCATAAAAAGATGTCTTATAAAAAAATCTTATACAAAACCTCTAAAACAAATCTATATCACAAAAATTCTCTTTGGAATATCTACTATCAGCACTGAGAAATTTGTTACACAAACCTAAACAACAAAAGAGAAACAGAAAAATAACTCCTTTATAATCAAGTATCAATCACAACATAAACAAACAATACAAACCGATTATAATCACACTTCGATCACAATCAGACACAAACAACTACCAGTTCAGATCTACAAAACCAGATTCCAAGAAAAACACTCTACTAGATAAAAATAATAATTGAATATTCAAAATCTCTGTCATAACTTGCATAATCTCCTACACGTGAAGACAACTACACAAAAACAAAAATAAAGGCAAAGTCCAAAAACAAAAGGAAAAAGCAAAACACAATTTCACAACAACGAAAACAACAAACCTACCGAATCCATGATGCATGCAACTCAATCGGACTTAAAATGGACTTAATCGCAGTCAAAGTTGACCTAAGCAACAAATAGAACACCTCAATCGAGCTGAAGCTCTATCCAAAATCGCGTGACAAATACGTTCAAAACACGCTAAGCCCTCTTGTATATAAAGAATGGCAAAATCATCAACTTTTGAGCCAAAAAAATCGAAATGTCAATTTTTAGATTTCCCTAACCATATTGATAATGAGTACTAATGTTGGGGACCGGCCCATAATTACCCCTTAAATCTAAAGAGAACTCAACTCAACAAATCTTTAGTCATAATTACTTGGGGTAGGCTATGAGAAGTCATATCAACAGTTAAGTTTAATGTAACATGTCCTTTCTTACCATCTCATCGCATTCAAACTTAAAAGGAGAAACAAAAGTAAATTTCAAAGCATGGTATAATACATGTATAAGAGGAAGGTCAGATTGCATTACAATGTATTTAATTTAGAAGACTTGGATATGGTAAAATCAAAATTTAAGACAATGGCTCTCTCTTTCTTGTCCCTCTCATTGGACTCTGGGTGTTCCTCAACAAAGGAACAAGATTATAGATTTCAACATTGCCATATGAATTCATACTAAACATTTTGAAACTGAGAAAAATGTCGGCATGCCTTTCAAGGGCAAGTAGTCATACTCAATTAAATGCATCTCAGGTAATAATGCTACTTCAATATCTCAACCTATACACCAAATAAATGCTGTTTCTCAGCCCCTGTAGGTAAAAGTAACATGGCACTATATCATATTCAGCTAAGTGATAATGTTTTGAACGCCATGAATTCTCTATCGTGTTAACTCGTATCTAAATAACTATCGTCTATTTTGCATAAGAAGAATCAATGATCTACCATCATTCTTCCAGTCACTCATTGGTGTCTCTGCATTTGCAAGAGATTGCTTGAATGATTTGAAACACAACAATAGTGATGAAATTCCAGCAAAACACACACACAGCACCTCCATCTAATATGTTAATGTATATATTGTTATTTACTACATAATTGGTTGCACAAATTTTTTTTTGTCTATTCTGCAGCTGCCCAAAGCCCAAACCCCCAGCCCATGAAAGGCGTCCCAGAAAAATAGTAAAACAAAAAAAGTAAAAAGGGGGAGAGGGACAAGATTTGTCAGGATTGAAAAGATCAGTTGAGGAGGACAAGTTGGTATATTAGTTAAATAACTCAATGGGTATAAGGTGAAAACTGCTATACATGGATTAGCATGCATACACACACAAATATGAGTAGTGAAAAGAGTTTACCTCCCAATATCCAGTTGTTCAACGAAATCCATCGGTAAGGACATCCCTTTTGCGGAGTGTTTTGCATGAGCAGGCAACGTTTAGAGCAAAGATTATGAATCATCTAGAGTTTTCCTTCAGAAATGAGGCATGATATCAGCATAGGGAACTAGTTGTCCAATTGAATAGGGAACTAGTTGAGAAAAAAGATTCCCATAAAATCTTGGGGGGGTTTACGTTTTTAGTACGTTTCTTCTCTTTCCTTGCAACTGAAAACATAACTGCTGTTTTTTTTCTTCAAAATACAGGGAATTGAAACAAGGTGCAAGACTAAATAAGAAAAACGTATCTGCTGCTAGGTTCCAAAATACAAGGGTATGCCACAAGACTTTTAGTAAGCATACAGGGAATATCTGGGTTGGTTGAAGATGGTATTTTCAGAATATTGGAAGCCAGTGTCAAATCAAACTAAAATGCTTGAACTTGTACTGAATCTTTCAGTTTCTAGCATACAAAAGCTTCCCACAAATTGGCATATGGAATAACTTGTAGATACAACTTACATTCAAGCAAACTCATAATTCTCCCTCTAAGTGCAGTTCCAGAACAAAATCAAGCACCTAGCCTGCATGGAAAACCCATGTAATCGCATCAAATCAATAAGATGCTGATTCAATAGTATTCGAGGCTGTTTCAGTGTTTCCAAATGAATATCTCAAAGTTTAGGTAATTAATTGTCCAAAAACCTGAAAGAGGTTTTGATCAAATGATGAACCTTTCACATAGAGTTCTTCTCAAGAAGAATCATCCTTATCAGTCCTCCTTATTGATGCCTTTCGGTATCTTTGTTTATCAATTTCCTTCTCCAGAAAGTCTAGAGTTGTGTCGGTGACATGGTTTGGAGGACAGCCAGCATCCAACATCATCTTTAAGAACTTGTAAGCATCCTTTAACCGACCTGCCTTACTATGAACTTCAATAAGAGTATTATAAGTGACTACATCAGGATTTATCCCACTAGTCCTCATCTGCTCAAAAAACTTGCTAGCTTCGTCAACCCGGCCAGCCTTTCCCACTGCATTAATCAGGGTATTATACATCACAATGTCAAGATAACCACCCTGCCCCATTAGATTATCCAGAACAGCACTGGCTAGATCTGCCTTTCCCATCTTCCCCAGGCCTTGGATAATCATATTGTATGTCGCTACGTCTGTTGGGCATACATTATCACTCATTTCATGAAGAACACCCCAAGCTTCATCAAAATAGCCCTTCTTAACAAATGAACTAATCATGGAATTGTAAGTGTAACTCACAGGGTTGACACCCATGTCAGTGAAAATCTCAAACAACTTGCAAGCTAGGCTCAGCTTTCCCTTGGCCAAAAATATTGACAAGTATGTATTGACCATATCAATGTCAAAAGAGTATACACCTTTTACCTGAACTCGTCTTCCCCTAGACAGTGAGAATGTTTGAAAAGAATGGTCATTGGAGTTTGCTTCATTGGCCAACCGATCCATATATGGGGATGACGACCACTGATCAATGTTGTGGGAAGCAAACTCCTCATCTTGTTGCCCACTAGCTTTTGAACCAGGGCCAGTATTTATCCCCGAGTCATGTGAACTTATCAACTTCATGATGTCACTAAAGTCACCCTTAGATGGGAACATAGGTGTGAAATCCTTTTTTTTGTTCCGAGGGCTTTTCATAGAAGCCTCCATATTGGCTTTCCACGAGAGCACAGTTGGCACCAGATTGCTGTCCCTCGTGTGCTTCATGAGCCTCTCCATACAATCCCACCGACCTTGCCTATGAAGCCCAATCAATAACGATGTTATGGTAACTAGATCAACAACAAAGCCTCTGGCTTCCATCTCTTCCACTAACTGCAAAGCTTCCTCAAGCTGGCCTTCCCTACAAAGACACAAAATGACAATGCTGTACGTAATCCCATCCACAAACTGTCCTTTCTTCTTCAAAGCGCAAAACAGTGTGTATCCGTCTGCAGCTCTTCCATTTTTGAACAATCCATCAATAAGTATATTATGTGTCCAACAGGAAGCCCTCACCCCATCCTCAACCATTTTCTCAAACAATTGGCATGCTTCTGTAAGCCTTCTTGCCTTGAGCAACCCATCTAAAATTGAGTTGTAAACAACAGTGTCCGGACAAAACCCACTGTACTGCATCTCGCTAAATATCTTCGTCGCATTATCTATGCAATAGGATTTACAACAACCCTGTATAATGATGCGATATGTGAAGGCATCGGGTTCATGACCAGACCCCTTCAGGTCCTCCCAAACAACAAGGGCGTCCTTGACCTTTCCAGTCAAGCAGAGGATGTGAATAAGGCTGTTGTATGTGCACAAATCTGGACCAAATGAATCATCAGAGCCCTGACTCCTCTCTTTCATCTCTCTGAAGAGGCTCAGGGACATACCTAGATCACCCCAACAACCAAATGCATGAATGCATATATTGTATCCCCATAAGTCCAGCACAAACTGCTTCTTCTCTTTCAGTTTGTTGAAAACCCTTCTAAATTCATCCCTCATATCTGCCTTCCTCAGCGCAACAAACAATTCATTACAAACAATAGCATCAGGAATTATACAACCTGCATTGCCATTACCATTGTTGTTGCCATTATTGCCGTTGGTGGCTTCTAAGAGCTTCAAGAAGATGGACAAGGCCAGACCAACCTGCTCTCGGCGGACAAGCGCAACCAGCACGGAGTTATAAATGTCAGAATTCAAGCTGCTGTTAGTTCTCCCCAATTCTTCCTCCATGTGGTCCAAGATTTCAATCGCGGAATCAAATTTGTCCATTCGGATGAACGCGTCAAGGAGCAGCTTAAAAGTCCCAGAATCGAGGATAACACCTTCTTGCTTCATGGAGCTCAGCAGATCAATGATCTCATGGTCGTGGTCGTGGTGGTAGCGGCGGCAAATGGCGCGGAAGATTTGGGTGTAGGAATTGGTTGAGTGTTTGTAATTTTTCCTGAGAGAACACCATCTGAAGAAATCCAACTTCTTGGACACATCAAGAGAACTCCTTTTCAGGACTTGTAGGACAAGGGACTCGGTGAGGGGAACGGAGTTCTCATCCAGGTTTCGACTTCCTCCATTTTCAGAGAGAGCTTTGACAACAGCAGCAACCAGGAGGAGATTTTGGAGTTTGGAAGTAGCAGAAGTACTGGTGGTGGTTTTGTTTCTCACGAGGACAAGAAGAGAAGAAGAATAAAGGGGTGTTCTTCCGCGTCCATGGCGCATTTTTCTTCTTGTTATTCCTCTGGTTTCAATGATTCCTTATCAAGTTCCTCTGATTTCCAATGAAGCAGCTGTCAATAAACATTTTGTGTCACATAGGTTCATTCTTCAGCCTGTTTTTCTCTGCCTGCTTCTGGCTAAACACAGTAGACATAGAAGTATCCATAATCACATTAGATAAGAAAAAAACTAGAATAAAGCATCAAACAAAATTAGTGAAACGGATTGAATGAACTGGCACTTAACGATTGCGATAAGTTTTCATGCTATTTCAATTTCAAATATGTAAAATAATATGCATGCCTATGTTGACCTTAACTATAGAAGATAAAGCTCTAGAGCTGAACTGTGTCCTTAAACCTTCCCCTCCAGTTTCACAATTTCCTGGGGCAACTCACCTGAGGTTTCTTTTTAATTGATCAATTTATGAGAGAGATTCTAATGCTCCCTCTAACAATGCCGGTGATGGCCCAAAAGAAATCATATTAAATTATAGTCAGCAATTTATTTTTAATTTTAATTTTTTTAAAGAAAGTCAAGAATGTTCAACATGTCTTGATCGTCCCCATTTTCATATTCTTCCTGAAGTTTTCTCTATATTCCTTACAACAATCCATGTATTCACTATCTATGTCTTACAAAGTCCTTAATCCCAAACTTAATTACGATGAGTGCAAGAAGTAGCATTTAAAGATGGGGATTCTCATCAAAAGCAGAAAATAAAAGCATAGATACTCATAGGTTCTTGATATGTCATGCCATAAAAAGAGTAGAACATTTACTTGCAACAAGAAAACCCATAGGTATCACAATTCACGAGAAAAGGCATAAGTAGCATGATTACGTGAAAACATATAAGCCCAGATAACAAGGTAGCCATAATCACCTTGGCTGATTGCACAAACTACCATGCATAGAATTAGTTATTTTTGTTTTCACTTCCTGTTTTCTAGTGGACTGACATCTGAGTTCATTCCAATAATGCGAATCCAAAAGTTTCTGAAATTTCACCAACATGTAGCTCAATGTTATCAGAATTTTTATAGATAAGTAACTCGATGCTGTCAGAATTGGCAGCATAGAAATTTCAAATACTGTCTTGCGAAAACTGGCTCTTCAAAGAGTGCACAAAATCAGGATTCGAGAAATCAAAGAATAAAGCCACGAAATTATTCTGTATTAAAGCAGCAGCAACCCATGAATGTTGAGCAGTATTCCTAAAAGATATGCACAATAAATTATTTGGTATAAACTAGTGCTGAGGTGATACTATTGAACAACTAATACAAAGTAGAGTGGGACATTGATCTGAGGCTGGTTTCTTGAAGGTGAAGGAGGGTCAATTTAACAGTAGGTAAATATCATTCTATTGTTTTTCTTACCGTCTCCAACCCTTAACTCTTCTTTTTACCATATTTGAGCAAAAGTTTTAGCTAAAAGCTTCATTTGATATGAAGCACTCCAATACTTGCTCTTTTTTGAATTTTTTTCTACAAAATCCCAAAATATCTTTTGACCATTTTGATGAAAGCAACCCATCTACAATCCTTACACTTCCAAAAAATTCATCAGATTTGAGTGGAAAAGTGTTTATAGCAAATGTGGTGAAGGATTTGTTTCATCCGTGATTGGATGAACTTGGTATGAAAGCATTGTAACTCATCGTTTGCCCTTCATTTTTAATTTTTTTTTCCAATTCAAATTTGATGAAGAATTGGCGATTCCTTATACCTATGTTATCACAAACCAAGAATGTTTTTCTTCCATAATGACACATTTCGCGAATTTTGGGCAATACAAAGGCTTCATTAGCTCTATTGCTTCCATCAAGGAGTGCAGCCCCGCAAAAGAGAATTCAAATATCTGGCTATAGCCTATGGGCTTTTTGATCGTTTGTATGCAATCACCGAGGGTTTATCACCATTTATAATCTTTCTAAGAAGTACTCATTGGAGCTTAGAAGCCTGACTTACCGGCGGCGGATGCTGTGGCCGGCCAAGACGGTGAGGGAAAAGAGATTCCCGTTGGTGGCTACGGACGCGGGGTTGCGGCCGGCGGTGCTCTGGAGATGCAGAGGTTCAGAGAGAGAGAAAAGGAAGGGGGGGGGGGGGGGGGGGGGGAGGCCAGAGAATACGGTGGAGGTAAACAACACTTCTCTCCCTTAAAAGTATTGAACGATTCCACTTTTGCCTCCAACAAAAGATTTTTCCATTTTTGGTCCTGGATCTATTGAATTGGTTGCAATTATGACCACTCACTAACTCCATCCACTGTTTTGACGGAATTCTACAGGTGACGTCCACATAGGCGCCACCCAGCATCCAGATCCGAATCCAACCCCCAAACCAATCCCTTAACCCAACCCCCCAAAATCCGAGCAACTCCAACAGACACCCCACACTTAAATTTTGTTAATATATGAAATATTTCACGCAAAAAAATTACTCCAACAGATATCTCAAATGACCCCCTAAAAATAGAGGGTGCTACATAGAGAGTACTGTAGCAACCCTATATATACATATATATATATATATATATATATATATATATATATATATGTAAACAATTCATTTTTTATTCTAGCATTCTATTTGTTATCTTTCTTTCTCATAATCCGAATAAGAGCGACTATGGCAATGGCTGGATTACCATTCTTCTAGTAAGTGCAAGCTCATCACTACACCCTTCACTGCCAAACCCTAGACCTTAACCCCATCCTCCCGTCCCCTACTCTCCAAAAGTTCTTCTCAAAATCTGAACCTCTTTGGCCCATTTTGCAAAATAAAAAACCCACCCAAATCCACATGAAATTTTCTTGAATCTATAGAAATCGCTAATTTCACTGGCTAAACAAATCTAACTGCCAAATATGATGATTTTCTTAAGGTCTTGAATTAAAATTGGTATATCTGAAACCCTACAACTTGGATCCCTTATTCAAATCTAAGTTCCGATTGGTAAGCAAAGAGATAGATTTTTCAATTTAATTTTTATTTTTCTCTTAAAATGATGTATACAAGAAGAGAAGATTTCCACAATGGAAGTTTGGAAGAATGTGGGTTCCAGGGACTGGAATGAGGAGAAGAGAGAAAAATAAATATTTTATTAGTATAGAGAAATCATAGAAAGGATTGTTGGAGAGTAATTGAATAGCGGTTCCCATAAACTCTCTTTGTGGTCCAGGGGCTGGTAAAGTGAGGGGTAGGGGTAGGGGTAGGGGTAGGGGTAGGGGTTTAGTAGGCAGGCTTGGGCTAGGGTTGTTGGTTATGGGAATGGTCATCCTGCGCCACAGATGTCATCTTCCTTTAAAAAAATAGACTGTGTCAGTGAATGGTCCTAATTGCACCCAATTTAATAGATCTAGCTTTAGGGTCAAAGTGGAAAAAAATTAATTAGAGGGCCAAGGTGGGAATATATCAATACTTTAAGGGGGCAAAGTGTAGAAGAATTTATAAACTTTTTGAATAATGAGGAAAAAGAAAATATTTTTCTTAATTTCCCACTTTTTGTATTTTTTTCTTTCCTTATTTTGTGGCTAATTAGAGAAGGAAACGAAAAAAAGAGCTTCTAACTTCATTTTTAATGATATTTTAAATTGCCGCCCATTTTCTTTGCTCCCGTATTTAGAATCCAAAAAAGGAAATACTTTGTTCTTCTCATTTTTCTTTTCTTTTTTTATCTTTTAACAAAAGAAAATAACGACTTCCCCAAAAATTTCTAATTCATTTTATTTTCTTTTCTTTCTTTTGCCCTTGCACAAGTGTGGAACACATTCTAAAACTCCCCCAAAGAGTTAAAAGCAAAACTGGGAGGGAGATACGAACAAAAAAATGAGTCATTTTTTGTGACAGGCTTAATTCAGTCACTAATAATTATTTGTTAGTGGTTGTCGTATAATACTTGCCAAAATTTATTTTTATAGGATCATTTGATGGATAAATAGCAACTACAGTTATGCCAACTATTAAAAATTGTAAGAAGAATTATATGAACACTCTATCTCTCACTAACTAATTATATGCTTTCCACTATTGCAATATGAAATAATATCTTATTAGATGGTGATATCACCATGTGGCGTGACTACAATTAGTATACTAAACATTTATTCATATGAAGTTGACTCTCTTAGCAAAAAAAAGGCTTTCACGATTAGTTTTTCGCATCAAAGAAATGATGGACTTTAAAACAAATAATTTATCATCACAATGAATAAGAGATCATTTTGGAAAAAGCAAAAGACATTTTGCACTTTTAATTAGTTTGGCACAAGGTTAATTTATTAAGTAGTACTACCACTCATCCACATTTATTTATGAATGACAAGTTGTTTATGCATCTTAGTGTTATATTCGCCTAATTTTCATGTCATACTTGTTTTTATTTTTTTACATTAAATGGTATTTAGCAGATATTGTAAACCATTTCCAGTGTAATTATAAAGTGAATCAATTTAGTTATTCTTGTATGGTTATTGAAAATCTTGTGGCAAGCTCTACTTTGAAATGAAAAAAAAATATATTATTTCTTTTTCTCTTCCTTCTGTCCTTTTTTTTCACTTCAAAATTAACTATTCATTTTCTTATTATTTTTGTAATCCAAAAGAAAAAATATATATATTTTGCATCATTTTCTTTTTCTTTCTTCCCTCTTTCAAACTTTTTTTCTTCTCAATTAGGCAAACCCAAGATCCCAACATCTCTTTTAACGATATATATGAAGCTACCATTCTATAGCTTCCAGCTCGCCCAGCAGAAGTAACAAATTTCTTTCTTTTTATTTTTGTTTTCTTGTCAACTTGTTTGAACAGCAAATCTGGGAAAAGATAATGAGAAAATCCACAACCCAAATAGCTTTTTATTTAAAAATAAATGATTCAATAAAAGGGAATAGATAAGAGACATCAAATGCCGTTTTTATGCATCCTCCAAGCAATCCCCCTCCCCTCCTTAATTTATTGCTGCTTGCTCTCCATATCCCTAATTTTCTGTCATGGAAAACAAGAAAGCAAGGTATATTCAACAAGACATGTAAATGCAAATGTGTGTGTATGAAAAACAAAAGCACAAATTCTAGCTGATGAATTTTTAATTAGAAACATGGTTTGGTTCGGGTTTCGTATTGGTATAGAACCAAATCAAGTTATTATGAGTTATTGCTTCCCGAAATCATTAGAACTAGACCAATCTAATACATGCCCAATTGGTTTGATTCGAGTTGATTCGGTTTTGTAATTATTGACCAAAATCTCATAATTTGTGAATAAAAGTTGTACAAGAAATCTAAATAACATATTTTCACAAAGTTTTATTTGAAAATAAGCAAAAGTCGACATCTAAGTAAGGTTGTTTTTACTCAAATATATACACATATACAAATATTATTATTTAGTATCAGTTACAACCATAGTTGTGTATATATGTAATGATTTTGGATGAATAAGTGATTAATTTTACCTTGGTTGGTCAATTTAAGTTTTGACAGTTGTGACATACTTGATGAGCATCCCAACAACATGTGGTGAAACTTTTGCTGCTGTCTCCTTCAAGCTCTTAATCTTAATCTCTGTTTCCTCTTCAAGCTGTTTTGCAGTGGATCCAGAGCTCCCACTTGACTACATATATATATATCCCACCAAAATAATAAGAACCATATATTTTTCCAAACTGAAAATAAAAAGAGTTTTAAAACTTTCTTAAATGGTTTTCTAGAAATTGCTTTTGAAAGCAAAAAATAATATTAACTTTCTTATCTTATTCATTTTTGAGCAAAAATAATTTGAAAACAATTTTTTAAAAATTAGGTTTTTGTTTTTCAAAACAATTCTCGAGAATAAGTTTCTTAAACTGGGAACCAAACAAGTTTCTCGTGCTTTCTAGGAAATGAATACAGGAAAAAGAAAACAGAAAAAAAAAACTAACATGGCCAAAGACAATGGAAATGATGTCCAAATGGGAACGATAATTTTCCAAATACTACCTCGGAAATTTTGTTTTGATATTCAGCATCCAAATGGGAACGATAATTTGCTACTTCCCTCTCCGCTTCTTCTTTCGCCTGCCTCAACCTAGTCATTTTCACTTAAAATTGAAAAATTACAATGTGAGAGAAAACAAAAAGAAAAAATGGAAAGATGGAAAGAACAGACAATCAAGAAAAAAATTAAAATATATTATGTTCGAAATCTTATAATTCAAAAAAAAAATGAACAACTAGAGTTAATAAATCTGAGAAATAGAAATGTGGGGTTCGATTTTACAGTTTCTAGCAACAGATACAGTATGTTGGGCTTCTTGTTCTGCATTTAGTAGAATTTGAATGCCTCCTTGTCCTCTCATGGAATCCATTGTAAATTATGTGCCCTAAAGAAAAAAAACCACAAGATCAATGAGATTTTAGATCAATAAAAAGATCTCACACTTGACTTAAAAGTGTGAGGGGCTAACTAACACAAATAATAATGAAAGGACCAAAATAAGATTTTAGCAAAAGTGCAGGGATTCCAAATAGACATTACTTTCCACCTTTTCTTTTTCTTTTTCTTTTTCTTTTTCTTTTTCTTTTTCTTTTTTTCTTTGGATTTTAAAAGCTGAATTTTTTCGAAATGAAGTTTGAATATTTTGTTTTTGTTTTTTTAATAATTAAATAAAATATCCATTATATCTTCATTCCTTTGAACCTGCATGATAGCATCATATAATTTTCGTGTGCTTAATTCATGTAAAAACAAAATGGGACATGGTCAGTGGCGGAGTCACATAGAAGCAAGTGAAATCAATTGATCCTACTGAAAAAAAATTACACTATTTTTCTTAATATAATTTATCATAAATATAATTTTGATCCCACAAAAATTAGTAATTTTTTCTAAATTTTATAAACTCTATAATTTTGACCCCACTAAACATAAATTCTGACTCTTTTAATCCCACTAAATATAAATTCTAGTTTCGTCCCTGGACATGGTTGTATGCAAGTAGAAAGTCATTTTGCCAACATCAAACACTAAAAATGTGCAGTAGCGATGAAGATCATAGGCATGCAATATTTTCTTTTTCTTGGGTACGTACATGTATGTATGCTTATCTTGATTACAGATTCAAGAAAATAGATCAAATTAACTAAATCCTACAAATAATTCAAAAAATATGATCAAACATGTAAGAATATGATTACCCGTATGATTACCTGTGTAATTAACAGAGAATGCAAGAAAGCTGTTTTCTCCAAAAACGGGAGAGATCCAGTCATTCTTTTATTTATTTATTTTTCAGGAAATCTATTGAGTGAGAGAGAGAGAGAGAGAGAGAGAGAGAGAGAGGGAGGTTGGCTAAGTGGCCCATGGAGAGGATTTTTCTCCCCTACAGTTTATGGTTGGTTACTAATTAATGGTCTTACATTTGTACGAAGTTGAGAAACTTATGTTCCTAAAAGCATGCTACGTATACATTATTTAAATGAAGAACACTTAACCGAATGGATCTTGATTGTATCTTCATCCCTTAATTTATTTTGCACGACTGTAGTGCTATTTTCGGATGTTAATTTGATCTTGATTGTCACCTGATTTAATCGGTCCAGCCGGATACCGAGTTGAGAGAGAGAAGAGAAATTAAATTGCTCATGCTTTATCCATTTTTATGTGTAAACAAAGAAAAACTGGATTCATTGAGAAGTGCCCAATGTAGACCTGGCCACTTGGAATCACAATTCGAGTGGTTCATCTTTTGTGTGGCTTAGTGAGAAGATTATTCATCTCGAAATATAACGTTGAGCGAAAATAAGCAATTCGTTTCCTAGTTCCTATAAGATAAACGACCAGTAACATTTAGATAAGAGTTCAAACAAGCTTTCTCCTCTAAGTAGCAAGTACATGTCTGTATCATCCAACCGCAATTGTGTACATGCAACCTTCTTATCATAATGTGAACATCAAATTTCCTTTAGTCAAAAGAAGGGGGAAAAAAAAAAAGGCTAGGCTGATCATGCTCATGCATGTGATTAATGAAATGAAGTTAGTCAAATCGCCACGGCTTTAATTTAAAGTTTAGTTGTGCAATTACGTAACAATCTCCAATTACGTAACAATCTCCATTAAGAATCACTAAACAAGTGAAATAAAACAAGAACATGCCATTGTCAATGAATAAATTGTTGTATATGATGGGAAAGGGGGGTAGCACAGATTATAGTGAATCAATTGAAGCGGTTTTATGAGTGTTTGGGGGCAATCAGTGCCTATGATTAGGAACTATGATATTTGTGACAAATTATTAACTTATATAACCACCAAGACTATATAAAAATTAATGATTTTTAACTTATAACTCAACTAATTGTGTTCATATCAAG
Source organism: Actinidia arguta var. hypoleuca (assembly GCA_030159115.1). Classification (NCBI taxonomy): domain Eukaryota; kingdom Viridiplantae; phylum Streptophyta; class Magnoliopsida; order Ericales; family Actinidiaceae; genus Actinidia; species Actinidia arguta. The sequence goes on along the minus strand of BRYE01000004.1, from coordinate 18,373,154 downwards.
AAAAAATAAGACTTAGCTCCCAATTAAGCTATAAAAAAAGCTATCAAAATATTTTCTGATGGTATCAATATATATAAATTACTATGCTGCACCAAAAAAACTGACTCTCAAGGTTAGATCTCATTAAAAAAAAAGTCCTTTCAACAGAGGGGTTGATACATTTTTATTAATTAGTTGGGTATCGAGTATATATCTGAACAGTCCTGCATACATATGATAATATAACCATTAAAATTGAGAAGATAAATAAATTTCTTGCCTCCACACAAAACAGAAGAATCCTTGTTCTATATTTTGTGCGATGATTCTTGGGCTCTTGTTGATTTCCTTCGTAAGCAATTAAGGCTTTGTTTGGATTAAAGATTTGGTGAAAGAAAAGGGAAAGAAAAGGGAAAAGTTCAAGAATATAACAGTATCGAACAATTGGATCATCTAAATTTTTTATTTCATTTTCCTTTCCCCCACCAAATCATTGATTCAAATACAGCCTAAAGAGCAAAGAAAATCAAATATTTAAAGGGAATATGATTCATAATTACAAAGATGTCATCCTCACATCATTCTTAATGCTTCTTTGTGTCAAAATTCTATTTATAACTTGTTTATTTAATCAAGAAGAAGGTATAATGTTTAGTTAGGCTGTGCATGGATAATGGATTTGTTGGAGGATTTATCAAGAAATAGAAAAATCATGACAAGCAAAGAAATAAACTAAGCTTCTTCCCTTCATTATATTGCTGAATGTTCCTTTTTCGTTTTTATTTTCCTCGTAAATCTATAGATGAATCCGTAATTCAAACAAAACTTCATACAATCAGCTAATTAGTTAAAGCATTGAGGCCATGCATGTTTGATAACAAATTTGGACGATGAGATTGGACTATGAATCCCGTGAGACCAACTTTAACCACGTTCTAGTGCAAAATGTGAACTCTGGAGTACTAATCCATTGGGATTGTGATTCTCTAAAAAATGGAGGATTAAGAATCCTATGAGGGGTTGGTATTCCTAATCCATTCCCATGAGATTACATACGAAATGACTATTTTGGCTATGTAATGTGGAGACTATGGAATGTAAAATTAATTAGTTTCATGAGAAGCATACATGGAATTGTGAGGTATTAATTTGCCCATTCCAAAGGAAAACAAGTTAAACATTAGTAATGGCTATTCAAAGGATTCATATATGGTAAACAAACATGTTGTGAGTGGGATGAGATTGGACTACTTATCCAACCTCCTTTCTAATCTCTTTGGGATCGGGATTAGACAGCCAAACCCAATGGCTTATGAATTCATTGTTGTATGCTACACACAAGTGTTTATTGTAAGCTATCTAAGTAAGGTAATGACAAGGATAAGGGAAACAAAATATTACATATTAATTATATTCTAGAATATATTCTAAAGATCTCTAGAATATTTTATAATATACACTAACTAACACGCATATTGACAGGATGGTGTTGTTGGGCCTTTTAGGCTTACTAAGATTATTCAGTCTATTGATCAACTCCTAGATTGTGTTCTATCGTCCATGAAAATTCAGATGCAATATATAGGCCCCTAGCATTCACGTGAATATTAACTCGAAACCTTGGATATTGTGTACCACATGTAATTATCGTTTTGTGCTGGTTGTATGGTGCTAGGGATTGTGAAAGCAAATATCGTTAAAAGTAATCAATACAAAATCATACAAAAAATAAAAAGAAATTAAAAAACACTGACAGATTATATTAAGAGCTATATCTTTTCTTGCACCAGTTATATCATTATAGGTGTGTTTTGCTGGGAATGAAAACAGAGTATGCCAGTGCCAAAGTTTGCTTACTTTACTGCAGGGAAGATGGAGACTACATGAAATGCATGTCCTCGGGGAGATAAGAAGCTGAGTCCCCCATGCAACTGCTGCTTAGCCGGCTCGGGCTGCACCATTTACTACTATGATTGAACCTCGGGAACTTGTTCTTGAAACCGAAAGGCTCAAGTTGCCAGTGCAGATCACTACTAATAATGGGATTACACCCTCTTTCTAAGATGACAAGTATTGTGTATGTTTTCTCTTGAGACTATCATCTCCTGGAAGTTCTTTTGTGTTGTGAGTCCAAAGCTATGTATGTCCTTTTCTCTTGAGACTATCATCTAAATCAACTTGTATGTATACGCACATATATGCATATGTATGATGATGGATGAATCTGTATATGGCTCTGATTCAATCCAATAGACCTACAAGAGAAGAGGTGAGTCTCAGGCAGGCACCAGTGTAGTGTGCCGAAAATACTCTGACGCTCAATTTAGTAATCCGTAACTCAGAGGGTAAGGCAAAGAATGGGTATAGGATTTTTGGTGAGGCATACTTGATGAT
>BRYE01000004.1:18333281-18335781 GCA_030159115.1 Actinidia arguta var. hypoleuca | reverse complement strand
TTATAATTGGAAGTATTTCTCACTTATTAGGTGACCATCATGTTATTTTAGGATCTATTTAGTAATGTTTAAAAGTCATTTTTTTTAAGTTTAATGCTAAAAAGGTCAATATTTGTTGACTTTTTTGCTTTTTTAATTTTATATTAGCTAAACATAAGTGAAAAAACAAAAACAAAAGCAAAAAAACTCATTTTTTTAAATTTTTTTTACTTATAAACTTAAAAAATAACTAAAAAATTGTTGTCAAAGGAACCTTAGTATGACTCACAATGTCCAAAGCACTCCCTCACTAGTCTCTCTCTCTCATCTTCATTCCTCCCTCCTCTCTCTCTCTCTTACCTGTATTTCTATCAAATTTAGTCGCTATTCGAAATAACAATTTTTTAACTTTTTTTACTTACATAAATTTTGTTTTAGTATACTTTCTTTTTATATTTTTATTATTATTTTAAATAAAAAATAAAAAAATATTTTGCAATAAAGCTAATAAAGACAAAATTCATTTGAATAATTTATTATTTATATATTTTTTAATATTTTTTTGTCTTTTTCTCTAATAAGATGGACCCAAAAAAATAAAAGGAAATAACTATTTAATAGAATAAGTGGATAAGATACTTACTAATAGGCAGAAAAATATGTGTTATCTCTATTATTTATGAATGTTGCAAGTTTTTTTGGGTGCAACTGTTTAGAACGTTATTGTCATGCAAGGTGAAAACTTTTTGAGAGGTAAAACACGAAATAAAAAATATAGAAGCCGAAAAAGTATGAAGACATTTACAAAAATTTGAATTTATAATTTTGAATTTCATAATTTGAATTTTATAAATTTATTTTTAATTAAAATTATATTTTTGGAATCTTCTTTTTGTGATATTTAAAACAAGATTCATGTTAATTATGAAGAATGGAATGACGAACATATATTCAACATTTACAAATTTTATTTGTTTGTTCATTGAATGAACAAAAAAAAAATCTACTGAATTCCATATTCAACATAAAAGATTTTGAACGGATGATTCAAAAAACTTAAATTTTATTTTAAATTAAGAAATTGTAGACTTAAGTTAATTTTTTAAGTTTCATCGAAAAGTGCATGATTTTTGTTTTTCAAGTCTTGTTTACACATTCCATTTGCATTCCACACTTGTGTTTTTTGCATTGATCACATAATACACTTGCATTTGGTAACATGAAAACTTGCCCCTCAGAAAATGATGATAATAAAGTTTTGTTCACACATGTTTTATAAATACTTGTTTTACTTGTACCAGTTAGACAAATCACTTGGACTCGGTAATATAAAAATTTGCATCCATTGCAAATTGCGACCGTAAGCAAGTTGTGTTCACACATTTTACTTGCACCCCATACTTATTTTATTTGTATTGATCATACAATTCACTTGCACCAATTTAACATAAAAAGTTGTAACCTCTTCAAAACACTATTGTAAAAATGCAAAGTTGTGAGTGGGGGGTTGGGGTCTCCCTTAATAGTGAAGGAGGTTAGGATTTTTAACTAAGGGTGTTGCGGGGTGGGGAGTACAAGTGACGAGGTGGTCAGGAAGGTGAAAGCGCGAGGTTGGGTGGTCGCAATAGGGGTTTAACCTCTTATAAAATAACGTAAAGTAAATAAAATAAATAAAAATAAAAGTATTATTTCTAAATCAAAAATAATATTTAAATGCGATAAACTCACAACTCACCGACACATTAACACATATGCCCTAACTAATCAATCACCGTCTACATGTCCTTACTTATGGAATAATATTTTTGAAATGAGATAATTAAATAAAATGAAGGAATAAAAAAACGGCCAACTACATCAACACCAATCTTAATTATATATTTTTCTTAAATTTGTTAAGATTAAATATTTGTAGTCTTAAATATTTATATATTTATAGTTTGAAACTTGAGGCTTTATACTTTAAAATTATTTATGAATATTTTTAAATTAAAATTATATGTCTTGTGTGACACTTTTCTAATAAGTATTTGTATTTGGTAGTTTTGAAGTTTTATAAAATATTTTATAATAAATACTTTTTAATTTTTAAATCCATCCTAGTTGACAAAAGAAGTTGCAGCTCAATGGTTAACTATTTGGGATTTGTCAAGTGGGTAGGTGTATTTTCAAACAAAATCTTTTAAATTTATGATGTAATAATACAAGTGATGAGATTTTGAACACAAAATGAGTATGTAAAACTTATATAGACCCTTTTTTTAAGAATAATTTTATAACTATTGGTCCCAATAGTTTGGCCAAACTTTTATTTTAGCCCCTATAAATTACCTAGGAAGTTTTAACAAGCTTTTTATCTATTGAAATTGTTAACAAGTACTGAAGGACAGAGTACATTGAACTAGGTTGAAATAATAAGATTTTAATTATTTAAATTAAAATTATAATAACTTAAATGAAACTTTAGTCAAACTACAGGACTAATAATAAAATTTACCCTATTATAATATAGCGGCAGGAA
>BRYE01000004.1:18308281-18310781 GCA_030159115.1 Actinidia arguta var. hypoleuca | reverse complement strand
GACTCCTCTACCATCTGCTGCTCCCTCTCTTACCGACCACTCTACTTTAGTTGCATCCACTGGTCCTTCTCACCGCTCTGATCCTTATCGTTCTTCTGGTTTTGGCCACGGTTTGCCTAGTTGCCCTGAAAGTGATTACCCTTGTGACAGTTGTAGTTTTGGTCGTGATTTAGGGGGAGGTGGCCGTGGTTGCAGCTGTGTTCCTCGGATTTGCACTCATTAACCTTCTGGTTTTGGCAACGGTTTGCCTAGTTGCCCTGAAAGTGATTACCCTCGTGACAGTTGTAGTTTTGGTCGTGATTTAGGGGGAGGTGGCTGTGGTTGCAACTGTGTTCCTCGGATTTGCACTCATTAAGGCCATGACAATCATACTGACCGGTGTTGGGATCTTTTTGGCTGTCCTGCAGCCCATCAAGTTGCTGTTTTTTCTGAGGCTGTTCATGTTGTGATATCTTTGCGGCTATTCCCGAGGTTGTTCATTCTTGGCCACTCAGTCTTCCGCCACTGCTACTTTTGTGCAAAATAGTACTTTTCCACTACGTGTGTTGCTACCCCTAGTCCTTGGGTTATTGATTTCGGTGCCTCAGTTCAAATGACTGGCACGTCTTCCATCCTGTTTGATATCTTTCCCTCTAGTCATCCACCTTGTGTTACACTCTTGCCGATGGTTCCACCTCCCATGTTATTGGTTCCGACACCGCTAGTTTATGTTCTTCGTTTTTCTTACCATTTGTCTTGCATGTTTCTAAGTGTTTGATTTCGGTGCCTCAGTTCAAATGACTGGCACGTCTTCCATCCTATTTGATATCTTTCCCTCTAGTCATCCACCTTGTATTACTCTTGCCGATGGTTCCACCTCCCATGTTATTAGTTCCGACACCGCTAGTTTATGTTCTTCGTTTTTCTTACCATTTGTCTTGCATGTTTCTAAGTGTTTCTTTAATCTTTTATACGTTGGTAAACTTACCTGGTCTGTGAATTTTTCAGTCACCTTTTTCCCTACTTAGTGTCTTTCAGGATCTCCAGACTGGGTAGACGATTGTTGTTGGGTCTGAGCACGGTGGCCTGTATTACTTTGATGTGGGTACTTATCCTTCAGTGGCTCTCTGGTCATCTGTTGACCCCTACTGCTATATTGTCTTCTTGGTCATCCATCCCTTCAGAATTTGAAGAAGATGGTCCCATGTGTCAATCGGTTCGGTCCCTCTCATGTGAAGTCTATGATTTTAGTAAACACAATTGTGTGTCTTCCACCCCCCACCCCCAGTTTCGAGCTTCGTATGTCTAATCCTTTTAGATTGGTTCATTTTTATATTTGGGGACCATTCGGGTTCCCTCCCTCTTAGGTTTTCATTATTTTGTTATTTTTGTCGATAATTATAGTCAGGTCACTTATTTTTACCTCATGAAGGATTGGTCAGAGTTGTATTCTATCTCAAAATCATTTTATAATGAAATAAGCATCCAATTTAATGTTTTCATTTGTTTATTTCGGTCTGATAATACATGTGAGTATTTCCATTCTAGTTTATCTTCTTTTTTTGACGATCATGACATTATTCATTAGTGCTCTTGTGCTCGCACTCCTCAGCAACATGGAGTTGCCGAGCGTAAGATGTGTTATTTATTGGAGGTAACTTGTGCTATCTCTTTTTATGCGTATAACTAAGTCTTATTGGAGTCATGCGGTTTTCACTGCCTGTTACCTTGTGAACCACATGCCGTCCACTGTCCTGGGTGGTTAGATTCCTCATCATGTTATATCCCGAATCGCCCTCTATACAATTTTACCTCCCATAGGCTTTGGTTGTACTTGCTATGTCCGTGTCTTAGATCTGGTCATGAAAAACTCGATTTGCAGGTGATTAAGTGCATTTTTCTTGGGCATTCGCGAACTTAGAAGTGGAACAAGTGTTACTCTTCTTCTCTCCAGCGTCATTTTGTCTATGCTAACGTTACTTTTAGTGAGACTCTGCCCTACTTTCCTTTTTTGTCTTATCTTCTAGACCCTAGTCACAATGTTCCTGCTCGTGTTCCGTTTGTGTCTGGGGAGTGTCTGTCCCATCGGAGAAGCCATTACAGATTTATGTTTGTAGGAAGAAATCGCCTGCCGCCCAGGTACCTGTTCCACCATCATCTGCTCCGTCTGGTGACTCCTCACCTGCCTAGCCTATTCTATATACTTCATCTGCACCGATTGATCCTGCTTTCCTTCTTATTGCACTTCGTAAGGGTGAGTAGGCCTTTACGTCCCATCCTATTTGCTCAATTTGTTGCTCGTGATAATTTGTGTCATTCGTTGTGTGAGTTTACTATATCTGTTACTATTGCTTCTATTCCTAAGTCTGTGTTGGAAGCACTGTCTGTTCCTTATTGGAGGCAAGTTATGGTTGATGAGATGGCGGCCTTACATGATTTGATACATGGGAGTTGGTTTCTCTTCCGCCGGGACAGTCCCTTGTTGGCTGCCGTTGGGTGTTTACGGTGAATTACTTTTCGG
>BRYE01000004.1:18278281-18283281 GCA_030159115.1 Actinidia arguta var. hypoleuca | reverse complement strand
GAAGTGATCTATCAGGACCACTTAAAACACAAATTTCAGACATGTATGACCGAAGTGATAATACAATGGTAATTTTTGAAAGAGAAAAAGTGGATCCAAACACAACCTAAGGATGTGCGTAAGGAATTAGGAAGGAGTTTTGTGAGGAAAAAAATCTTGGACCCTCAACTTTATGAACAATACTGACTGATTCCTTGAAAATTAAATTGATCTATTTTATATTTAATTTGCTTAATTAGATATTTTTAAATTTTTGGGATATTACATTTATAGCGATTTTAGGGCATTTTGTGTCTTTTATCATTCTGCCCTTATTTTGGAATCTTCATAAACAATTCGTACTGTTGTCTATACTTTGTATGGTGTGGCTAACCTCGTAACTTTGTAGGGCAATGGGGCAACATTTGTCTGCAAGTCTTCCGCGCTGCATGCTGCTTGATTTCATAGGCTTTAGTGAGACTTAATTGTCCTTTCAGCAATGTTTGTCAGCCACTCTTGTGCTACCACATATTGAACTGAGTTTACTCTTAATTCCATTTGGCTCCACATTCGTGGGATATCTTGGTGATTCAGAGCTACATGTTTATTTGATTTGTATTTGGATCTTGCTAGGGCCCATTTGGCTCTAGTGCCTGAGCTGTATTCAGTTCGGCGTGCTCCATTCTTTTCGACTCCTTAAATATTACTAAGTGTCTGATCATTTTTTCCCTAACAATTTGCAGCGAAAATAAAGATTAAAATAAAAAAGTTAAATGTGAACCATTATAATTTTCTTTAATTTCTACGAAATACAGCCTCAAACGTAAGGGAGATGGTAGAGCTCATAATGCTATGACGATTTTTAGATGGTTTTGATTTTAGATTTTGTTGACCTTGTTTAAATCTTGACCGTATGAAAAGTACAATTGGTGTTGACGCACGTGAAACATCAGTTTGAGAGAGGAACAAGTTTTCTTGAGGAGTTGGAATTTCATAATTATTTACATGAATCAAAATGTCAATAGTCAAAGGATATAAAATTGGATTAAAATTGCCACCGTCAGTTTTATTGCCAGCTAAATCATAAATAAAAGAGAAATTTCACTAAACTCCTCTAAGATCATCTCCAACTCTCTCCTAACTCCTCTCCTTGGCTACAGTATAAAGGCCTCACTTCTCATACGAGTTTTTTGAACAGTAACTTCCCAGAGTTAGGCAACACTGTTCACTTCCTTCCTTCCTTCCTTCCTTCCATCTTGGTTTAATTTAATAAAAGTAGATAAGTTGTAGGGAGTTTGTTGGAGGGTTTTGACAAATACACCACCCTTGCAGTTTTTGAAATAATATTTATCTTTTTTACTTTTAAAATTATTATCAAGATTGGAGCTAATTCTTTAAAAAAAATGACAAGATTGTCATTATGTTTTGGGATTCTATTTTTTTTCTTCTTAATACACCAATTAAAACAAATAAATATTTTATTTTTTAAAAAAGTTTGATAATAAAATTTATTTTTCAAGTATATTTAGATTATGAGTACTTAAAAAGTAAAATATTTAGATCAATTTAAAAAATATTTCTTATGGATAGCAAACTTAGTTTTTTAAGTTGTTTTTTATTATGAGTAATTAAAAATTAAATTATTTAGATTATTTTTTTTTTTTTTAAAATTACTTATTGATTAAAAATAAAAATGAAGTAGCTTTCAAATAAATGATATTTTGATAAAGAAAATATTTATTTTAATTGATGTATTGAGAAAAAAATTTAAAAGCCGTAAACATAAAGACAATTTTTTTATTTTTGCACAAAAATTTGTTCTAATAGAGAATTTTGATAATAATTTCAAAAGTAAAGGAGGTTTGTCTTATTTCAAAAGTTATTGGAGAGATGACTATATATATCAGAAATCTCAAAGATTAATCAATGGCATTTACATTAAATAAAATTTATTTATTGGATTTTGTCCGAGTATCCATTTTCCCTTCTTTCATTATGACCAGCACCAGCACCCACCAGCACCCACCAGCACCCAAGCACATATTAATCACACTTTTCTTGAATCTTATTGCATAATAATTCTTGATGATACGTCTTGTTAAATAATGTGTGAAGAAATCGTGTAGCATCATCGCCAACTGTGAGATCTTAACAATCAACATCGGAGATCAAACCTATTTGTATTGTTATTATCATGTTGGACCATCTCATCTATTGGGTAATGAAAGAAGAGTAGTCAAATGTCATATTATAGTGATGTCCATGGAACCACAAACTTCGAGGCAAAATCCATATTGTCCCTTGTGCTTTAGGTATGCAGCACTTTATAACCTCTTTATCATTTCAATACAGTCATTTTGGTACCTTATGGTTTCAAACTAAAGTGCTCTAATAACACCGTTAACTGCAGAAAGAAAATGACTTACTTGACCGGCTTTATAAAGTCTTTGGTTTGAGGATCGACTCCCACCTGTATTTTGTCAATTCATGTATTGGGTCAGTTCATATAGGACTTTGACTCTACTTTAAATGTCACCCTCCCTTGCTTCTAAATGATGGGATTGGTCTTCCAAATACAAAAGATATCAAAAAAGATATAAAATGATGTAAACACCCTCTTTGGCTTATTTTTTCCTTCCCCTGTGCCGCTTTCTCTCTCCTCCGCATACACATACATATAAAAGTGAAATTATCCAATTAAACCAAATGCCAATTCAATCATGTTACATACAGATCAAAGTTTCCCTAATGTCTAACATAATTAGGTACGTATATGTATGCATATGTCTGTCTAAACACACATGTACATGTATAGGTGTGTTGTATTTGGGTAAACACTGATTGGATTTGAATTGGTGGTTTCTCTTGGTGCCCAGGTGCGATCAGACCACAAAGTTAAAGTTAAATGAAAATGAAAATGATGCAATTGTCCTTTTACATTATTAGAATTTAATTTCACTTAAATTTTACTTTCTTGCCAACTCTCTTAATTAGGTCACGGTCAAAATTTTCGTCAAAAAGGCTATTTTTTAATGATAAAGAGGTAAATTGCTGTTAGCCAAAACGATAAGGGGTAAAGTGAATTTTGCCCCATCTTTTATGCGTGAAACTACAACCGTCATTTCTTGAATGCGGCAATTGGCAAATGTACATAAATATTGTTTGTTTGTATCTGTATATGAATTGTCAGTTTTGATTGCGGCAACACAGGAGGCAATATAGGATATGATTACAACATTATCTTAAATAGCGATCGAGGCTTGGAACATTTTAGTATCAATGATATGGTTACTTATCGGTTATATGAATTATCAATATCGGAAGTTCCGAATCCCTATACATATCCTATCATGTTTAGGAGCATGTATAAGAGGGAAATTAACAAAATCAGAGATAATCTTCAACTGAAATGTTCAAAGCATCCCCTTGTCTAATCAGCTGCTGATCATGACCACTTGTCTCCCAAATAGGGCCTATACCGTGAAGCGTATTGTATTCATGAATGGGTGTTGGACTCTGCTGGTTGATGGCAAGCTGGGCATCGACAGCCATGCCAGCATCTGACGCTGCCTTCTGTATGGAGCGAGGTGACATGTTGGTCCGGACACTAGCAGGCAATGTGGTGAGAGGGAAATTAAGATTGTTGAGGGACGAAGATCCCCGCAGACAGTATGACGCTATGTCGTGTGCCACAGCGGCTGCCTGGGGAGTGGTGTAGGAGCCAAGCCAGAGGCGGTCTTGTGTTCCCGGAACTCGGATTTCTGACACCCATTTGCCCCACTTCCGGCAACGTACTCCCTTGTATTTAATCATCTTCTTCTGCTGATCGTGATCACCTCCTCTGCTACGATCACTTTGGTCCGAGCTGGAGCTGGAGCTGCTCATTCTTTAACAAACTTTTTCAAACTGCAAATGCCACTAGTAGCCAGAGGAAAATGAAATCAAAGTAGTGCTTATATAGGTTGAAGAATGACAAAGTCAGAGGGGCAATATGGTCAATTTGTGGGGTATGAGTGCTTGGGAGGGTTGACCAGAGGAGGAGGTCAAATTTTTCAAGGGTCAAAACAAATTTTTGTATGTGGGTTTCAATTTCAAGGCTTGAACCATGGGAGGTCGGTGCTTTGAATGAGAGGCGGCAGACACTCTTCCACTTTATGATTTTTATTTTTGGTTTGGAGGGGGTAATGGTGACATCCACTTTTTGACTTAAATGCACAAGAAAAGATGATGATGGTCTTTGCACGGGGAAGGGCTGAGTCGTTTGAAAAAAATAAATGGCTTGGAATGAGCCTAAACCAAGTGGGGTGTAAGTACGTGTTCATTACGGGTATGATACGCGTTGAAAAAATTTACACTCATTTCTAAATTTTTAGAGTCTTCTACAAACTCTTTTACGTGAGGTTCGTGAGATAAAAGAGCTTACACTCATTTATAAGTATCGCATGATAGATAAAAGAAAAAATTTACATTAATTTGTAGTTACAAACTCTTTTACATAAGGTGTGTAGATTCAACGCATTATTATATTGGTCTCACATGCCCAAATTTATACAAATATAGGTGTTAATAACAATATTGCTCCCCCCTTCTGATGAACCTACTAATGAAATTCTCTTCAATTTCCTTCCAATTTTTTCAATTAAAAAAATTAGAACAAAAAAAAGAAATATTAATTTGTCGTTTTTATTCTATCGATCTATCTATCGATCTATCTATACATACATACACTATTATAATAAGGCAACGCTTGATATGGTGTGATAGCTAGACATTTTTATGCAAAAAATAACCATGTAGTGCAATAAAAATAATTAACAACTATCTATTTGAGAACTTTTAATTTGTTAAGATAAAAAGGTTAAAAAAAAAATATTTACAAGTAACCACCATTAACTCACAATCCTATTCAGTAATTGACAATTTTAGGGTCAAATTCTCCCCCCTCTTGCACATGCAACTCGTGTGCAACTACTTCGAGAATATATATATATATATATATATATATATATATATATATATAT
>BRYE01000004.1:18218281-18248281 GCA_030159115.1 Actinidia arguta var. hypoleuca | reverse complement strand
AAAAATCATCTATAACCATGATTCATTTTATTTTCAGCAAAAGACATTACAATCACACAACTAAATTAGAGAAATATATATCCATTGTTCATTACAAGAAATGAGCAATTTAGACAAATTTAGAGTCCATTACCATGTTATGTGCACATTACATTACACACTTCCGTCAATATTTTTAAAGGAAAATGATTTCCACAGTCCCTATTTTGTCTTTTGGAATCTCGTTGGAGTGTGAGACTAAAGGTAATATCATTTGCCTTCTCTTACCACTCATGACAAAGTTAAGTATACTCGGAATCACAACTTAATATTTTCGGACTTAGCAAGAACCAATCCACTTAAATGAAATCAAAATGTGTATCCAAATACCTCGAATGAACCCCATGTCAACTGTGAGAGAACAAATGTTTACTTAAAGAGCTCAAAACTATTATTAAGAAGGACCATGAAGATTGTCAACTAGTTGGTTTTTCTTTCTCTAAATCTTATTTTTCATCCATTATTTTTAATTATGTCAGTCAATCTTTTATACTTTAGTTGAAGTGTCAATATGGTTGTCCCATATATGTACTATTCAATTAAATGACAGAAAGAGATAAGTGGGTATTAATTGAACAGAAAATTGTTAGATAGACCACATTGCCAACTAATCTATTAAGTCTAAGAGGTTGAGTGGTAAAATTAAAAAAAGGTATGAATTGAATTTTAACCAAAATTATAGTAGTAAAAATTTAATACTGGGGACAAAAAAAAATTAAGGAATTTGTGAGGGCAGTGGTATTCACACCCTTTTCTTTTATTGCATTTATTTATTTATTTTTATTAGCTTAATTTGTATTTTATATACAGTATTTCATAAATGATATTTGAGTAATTTATTTAACAAAGACAAAATATTTAAATAAATTTACTTAATAAAAATAAAAATGGGTGTAATTAGAATAGAAGGAAGCAAAAATCATCACTTGATAGTTGTCATTCATTTTAAAAGTCAAGCCAATTGGAATTGAAAATTTATAAGTTAAAGCCAATTTAACAAATTCAGAATCTTTATTCTATAAGATTTGAAATGAGATATGCAAATCAATTGGCTGTTGGGATTCATTAACCTGGAATATACACTTTGCCCCGTTAGTGTGTCTGAATTTTCAAATTGATTTTTAAAGTTTTCATTTATTTAATTAAACTCCTAAACTATCCACTTTTTTTTTTCCAATGTAGTCCAATCCCTAACTTCCATTCAAATTATTAATGGTAATTGTCACGTGACGTGAGACGTGATTTTTCAGGAATAGCTAGTGGTGAGACATGGCACCATTCCTAATTCGACCCAAATCTATACAATATATAAAGAAAACACCTAGTTTGGTTTACATTGTATACTATTTTTTGAAACTCTATAATAGTATTTTTATTCCTAAATTACTGTCATTGTCTGCTAACCAGAATTGATTCTAAAACTCAATAAACTAATTATAAATGTAGAAATGTAAAACTCTAAAAAAAAATATCTTACCATTTGATAGAATAATCACTTCTCTCACAGTCTCAACATTTATGAATAATGATACATTTTTCTTCTTCAAGGCTATATTTGGATAAAGGATTTGGTGATGGAAAGAAGAAAAAAGAAGAAGATAAATGATCAAATGGTCCCAATCAGTTAAATCGTCCAAGTGTTCCATTTTTATTTTTTTTTCTTCACTAAATCCTTGATCCAAATATAGCCTGAAAATCAACTTAATAATTATTATGATTTAAAAAATTGTTTCACGCACGTTTGTTTAAAAAAAATGTAATAATTACATAATAAGGTGATGACACCTTTTTTTTATTCCTTCAATTATGTTGATGAAGATTGATTTTCATAGTTACAATAAAAGGACTTTGTTTTCCCAATTGTTCAAGGTTAAGGAACATCCTTCTTGCCCGTCTTTGTACAGCTCAATTGTAATTTTGATTATTGAGACAACAATTACAAAACTAACTATAATTTATTTTTATTTTATTTTAATTAGAAGATTGACTTGAATCAAAGGTATGTGGATGGACGTACAAAAAAAAGGAAAAAGAATAGAAATCGAATTAAAAAATAGTTTATTTATTTTATAATTTCTTATATTTTTTTATCTTCATCTTTTTTTATGAAATTCATATAAGTTTATGATCCAAATACAACCCATAAATTGGTAGATAGATGCGTGAGTATATATCTACGTAAGTAATATAGAAGACACACGAAGTTATATCTTAGTGGATGAATGGAAATTTCATTTAGAATGCATTTTTTTTTTTTATGTATCAAACGATAGAATGAATAGTCTTACAAAATCATCGTTACATTCCAATAAATCAAACACAGACTAAAAAGCCTTTTGTTGCTATTATACATGTTATATTTTGTTTAAGCCATTTTCAGGCCCTTTTACCTATAGCCCATAACATCTCCATGGGTCCATCATCTTAGGTCCACTTTCTTACTTGCGGCCCAACAATTTTTCGACGTCTCAAATCTGAACTGAATATATATTAAACAGGATCTAGACAAGAACTATTTACTACTATTAGCAGGGCCGGTTATGAGATTTTTTAGGCCCAAAGCAAAATGCTAAAAGAGGCCTATATATTCAAAATAATTTTTAATTTATCATAAGCATTTTAGATTTTTTTAAAAAAATAATTGTAGAATCCAACAAGAATTCACAAGCATTACAGGTGAATGTTTGACCTCACCCAATCATAGATCACTTTATCCAATCAATTCATTAGCTTTATTTTTTTATAAACTGGGTATATTATATCAAAAAATCAGTATATAATATTACTATATTAACCTTCATTGAGCTTAACGGTTCACTTATTAGTAAATTGGACTATGAGTTCAATTATTATAAAGCACTTCGCCTCTATTTAGATAGTGGATCTCCCTGGGCCCATCCACTACCCACATGGTTTATGTTGATAATTACTCGGTATGTATAGTTAGGCTCGGTCCTGGGATAAATCAGCATATTATTGGACTTGAGCAACCACCGAACATGGCAACTATCAAGTCCCCTTTCAAAAAAAAAAAGGTGAAATACATTGACCTCCTTTGAAGTTCTAAGTTAATATACAAAGTATTCCTGACGTTTGAGAAATTACAATGAATTCTCCTGGGTTTTGAAACTTGTAACATATTTCTACCATTTTACACTGACCACTCCTAAAATTCTGGATTAATATAAAAAGCACCCCTGAAGTCAATTGTCCTTTAGCAAGATTGACTATCCATCCATGACGTCAGCTGAATAGTGGTTGGAATACTATATATATATGTCATTCTTTTTGACAAAATTGGGATATTAATTAAATGACCAAAAAATAATAATATTTTAGACATAAGGGTATTTGATTTAAGCACATAGACAATATATGATCGATTTTCATCACTATTTCAAATAAATTAGTAACGAAAAGAGTATAAATCATACAATTAAATAATTAATGAGTCAATATGATTTATGTTTTGGTCATTAAATCAAATATTCTTGTGAAGTATGTAGTACCTTTGTCAAAAAGAAGGGTATATATGGTATTCTAATCACTATTCAGCTGACGTCATGAATGTGCAGTCAATCTTGTTAACGGACGATTGGCATCATGGGTGCTTTGTGTATTACCTCGAAACCTCAGGAATAGTCAGTATAAAATTGAGAAAATTTGTTACAAGTTTCAAATCTCAGATGATGTTATTATAATTTTTCAAACTTCAAGAGTGTTTTGTGTAATAATTCAGAATCTCAGGAGAGATCAATGTAATTTATCTAAAAAAATAATAATGCATTAATAGTAGGAGGACAATTATATTGAGATCGGTTCGGTCCTGTGTATAGTTTAACCAAGTTTAGGTTGAGTTCATAGTTGTTTCGTTGTAACAAATTCTGTTAAGAGTGAATTATCTGTGATTGCAAAGGACTTGGTTTTGAAATTGAATGGTTTGATCTGAGGTGGTCCCACCACCCCACTAGTAACTTCTTTCACGTCTTTTCAAATTCTCAGCGAGCGCGGGAACGTTGTGAAGGGTGGATGAGCTGGACTTGGTGGCTCTCCGGCCCAGCCCAAATATTTGAACGGGCTTGAGTTTATGAATTAGATGGCGTATTTGGGCTTTTGGATTAACTTGTAGACAAAAAATTATTTAAAGCACAACTCCTTCCAGGAACGAATACGATTTGTCCATTTTCTTTAGATTTGGAGGTCTAGTTTTGAGGTTTAGACGGTTTGGTTTGTTTCTTTGGATTGAACAAGTGTTTTTTTAGTCTGTTTTTTTAAGATTCGTTTGGCATAATTTTTTAAATAAATTCTTTTAACTACCTAAAAAACTATATGATTATTTTTACGTATTTCAAATAAGAAAAGTTAATTTTTTATTTCAGTTTTCGTATTTTATCCAGAAGTAAATATTTCTAAAAAAATTTAACTAGGCCAAACGGAGCCTAAATTAAAAATTTTGCAGTCATAGTCGGAGCTACATAGCTTCGAGTGGGTTCAATTGGCTCCACTTAATTTTTTTTTAAATCTTATATGTATATTTAATTTTTTATTTAAAACATGGACATACTAATACATTTTGAACCCACTAAAAATATTTAAAAATTAATAAAATATGAGATCATGGGGTCAAAATCTAAAATCAACTAGCATAATTCACCAAAAAATACAGTTCTTATATTTATATTTTTCGGAACAAAATTTAAATTTGCATTTAGAGAATGTTATTATATATGTTGCGATGAAATTATTTTATATTAAAAAAAATGTTTTTATAAACTTTATAAATTTAAAAGTTTTTTTTTCTCAATGACCAGATTAATTAAAAAAACTCTTTACTCCACCACTTCATGATTCATGCGGGATTCGATTCCATTTTTTTTTTATTCAATTACCAACAAACCTTATTGGTTAAAGCTAAGTGGTGCATAAAACAAGACACAAATGTAAAGTTGTTGCGCAACTTGTTTGCTTTGGGACTCGTTCTTTAAAATAAGCCAAAACTTTAACGAATTATATTGGAGGTTGTTCTATATTTTTCAAAATTTATAGCTAATAGATAAAGAGTTGAGTTAGGTGTTGTGTCGTGATAGGGTTCAAATTGATCGGAGCAGTATCCACATGTTCATATTGTATTTTTATTTTGAACAAAAAATGTCAATAAGTATGATTTTGAATATAAACTCAAGACATGTTATCTTATCATATTATCACCGATATCCAATAAACTTGATTATTTTGTATAAATAGGCTTTGTGTGGACCTTACGAAATGAACTGTTTGAATCATGTTTATAGGGCCAAAGCATACCTTAGCACTCGTATTATGATGCCCTATGAGCACATCAACTTCTCTCCACTCGTGAGGAATAATTATTTAGTATCATTGGAATACCATGTGACAATCTCAATCAACGATGTAACGTAAAACACTTCTAGTGGGACAATATTGATCAACTTTTGTTAGACAATTAGAAAATATAAGACATGATTAGTGGTGTGCAAACGGAAACGGTCTAGGCTAGACCGATCCACTACAGTAACGGGCTCGGTTGGCCACATGATGGGCTTAGCTCAGACCGCTACAGTAACAGATCGGTCTAGGCCCAGTCCATTAAGCAACTTTGTTGCCCATCTCGGCTTATTAGCCCGATCCACTACAGTACCAGGTTGAACTCTACAGTAACAGTTCGGTCCTAGGCTGTACCGGTCGGCCCATTTTTTTTAATCAATGTAATGTTATATTTTGTATATATATTTTTTAATTTTAATATTATAAAAATATTTTTATTTTTTAAAAAATAATAAGAATTGCAAATTATCTTTTAGTAATTTACAACAACAATGTATTTTTATTGAATAATAAATTAAAAATTGAATAAACAAATACAAAAAGACTAAAAGTCAAAGAGAATAATTTATTTATTGATAAATAATGTCAAATTTATTGATTGTAAAATTAAAATAATAAAATAGCTACAAAAATTAAAAAATAGAGATTTACATCACTATAGTTAAGAAATTAGAGATTTACATCCCAATTAGGGTGTAGAGGTACCTACGGCCGAGAATATCTCTGAGGGTCCTAAGGTTCGCAAGGAACCACCTTAGATCGATCATTCCACAACTTGGAAGATGTACGATGACGGAGTGAAAAAACCCCTAGGGGCAGGGGCAGGCGTTGTTCTAAAAAGTCTTGAATTGGCAATTTTCGAGCATTGCCTTAGGCTAAATTTTCCCTCAACAAATAACAAGGCTGAGTATGAAACTTTCATTGTGGGACTTGAGTCTTCCGATAAGTTAAAGGTTCCCGAGCTCTAAATTTTTAGTGATTTAAAATTGGTGGTCTACCAGGTCATCGAAAAATTCAAAGCTCAGGGAGCCAAGATGGTTAGGTATTTGGCAATCGCGAAGATCGTTCTCATAGAATTCAGAGCAGTCAAGATCGAGCAAGTGGGGAGGGATCTAAAGTCACATGTAGATGCACTGGTAGGCTTGACATCGATTTTTGAAAGCAAAATTGGACAGACCATCGCAGTAGATCTAATCTTGGTTCCCAACCATGAAATACATCAAGAAGTTTTAAGTAACACAGAGTTGAGACGGAGCTAGATGGATCAAATTGTAGAATTTCTATGCTATGACAGACTGCCAGAATACTAAAGGGAAGCACACAAACTCCAAATAAAAGTAACACGGTTCTGGATCTTCCCCATAGGAGACTTGTACAAGAGATCTTATTCGAGGCCCTATCTGTTGTGCCTTCATCCGAGCTTGGTTCAAGACGTGTTGTTTGAAATTCATGAAGGCATATGAGGATTGCACTCCAGGGGAAGATAATTGGCCCCCAAGTACTAACTTAGGGGTATTGGTAGTCATACATGCAGAGGGATGGTAAAGTGTATGTCCTAAAATGCACAAAGTGTCAACTTTTCTCCCCTCTCATCCATCAACTAGCTTTGGTTCATTAGTTCATGGCCATTTGCCAATGACATCGTGGGGGTGGGTCTTGCCCTGAGTTTCGGGGAATAAGAAATTTTTGCTAGCAGCCATAGATTAAGTGGTGAAAACCGAGACATTGGCGCAAATCAAGAAGTGAATGCAATCAAGTTCAGCCACATAAACATCCTATAAAGGCTTGGCATCCCCAAAGCTTGTGTCAGACAATGGAACACAGTTCGTGGGCTAGAAGGTCAAAAAACATGTAGGATGAGTTTAAGATCGAATTTTACAACTTAACGCCGAGCTATCCATAGTGCAATGGGGAAGTCGAAGCGACCAACAAGACAATCATGAACGAGATCAAAAAAAAGGTTGAAAAGTCAAAGACAATTGGGTCGAGAAACTGCCAAATGTTTTGTGGGCCTATCAAACCACACTACGAAAAACAATGAATGAAATGACTTATTCTCTGGCCTTCAATTTCGAACCTATGCTTACAACAACAATAATAATGAAGAAGTCTTAGTTTGGGACCTCGACCTTGTCGACGAACAAAGAGAAAATGCACTGATACGGATGGAAAATTACCAGAAGCAGTTACCCAAGACATATAATCAGAAAGTCCATCACAAAGAATTCTTTGTCGGCGATCTCGTTTTGAGAAAAGTTGGAAACACCAAGGACCTTGCGGACTGGAAGCTCGGTCCCAATTAGGAAGGTTCATACAAGATATCTAAGCTCGCCAGCAAGGGTGCTTATCATCTTGAGGACCTAGAGGACAAAAAAGTCCTGAGACCTTGGAACTCCAACAATTTGAGAAAATACTATCACTAAAATGTAAGTTCTTTGTACTAAACTTGTATTTATAAAAGTTGTACATTATACTTTCAAATAAATTATTAATTGCAGAACCTCTTTGTTTGCCACATTTGCTAAACGTAGATATTTTTTATCATGCAAACAGTCTTATCACTTCAAGAGGCTTTGACTTGTCATTTTCTAAAAGCTTTGA
The DNA here is from genome assembly GCA_030159115.1 of Actinidia arguta var. hypoleuca. Lineage (NCBI taxonomy): Eukaryota > Viridiplantae > Streptophyta > Magnoliopsida > Ericales > Actinidiaceae > Actinidia > Actinidia arguta. The sequence continues at coordinate 18,240,295 of BRYE01000004.1, read as the reverse complement.
AAATGTATATAACTCGGTTGTAAGAAGTTTCATATTTTGATACTATAAACTTGCGAAAATTCTTCAAACACAATTTTTCAAAATGAATTTGAACTGAGATACATTCCTCATTTGCCTGAGCACGAGCTAAGGCAATCCTAACGAAAAGCACGAGACTAGTCACCGAGCTCCTCAAGCATGAGCTTGAGATCCTAAAGTAGTGTGACTAACCGCCGACATGCTCAAGTAAAGAACTTGAGATATCCTAAAACAAGCGCGCGAGGTTATTCCGCTTAACCTACTTAATGCACGAGCTTGAGGTGTCTTAAAGTTAAGCGCAAAGCTATTCCGTTGAACTCGCTCAAGCACGAGCTTGAGATGTCCTAAAGTGTTTAGTTTTGAAGAAAAATATCGCCTACGCTATTGCATGTAGAACAACAAAATATCGTTAAGGCATGCACAAAACTTATTGACGAGTTGCTTGAGTACTGAGCCAAAGAACATTCAGATCAAACTCGAAACAAGACAAGAGAGAAGCTACGTCTATGCTATGGCATGCAAAATAGTAGATTTTCCGTTAAGGCATGCGCGAAGTTCGTTTAATCGAGCTGAGATAAGTCAAAAGAAAAGCTAGGTCTACGTTATGGCATTCAACATCAAATATTCGTTAAGGCATGAATACGACTTGATCTCCGAGTTGCCTGAGAACCGAGCTCAGGATGTCATAAAGTATTCAACATACAAGGATAAATATGCTAAGGTAAAAGCAAAGGTAAACCGAGTTGGGGAAAAACAAAAGTTTTTCATACTTAAATTTTTTTACAATTGTATTAAAAAAATTACAACTGTTCAAAAAAGAATATTTACAAGATTCAAAGGATCTTTTCCTTTAGAAAGTAATAAATCACTTTACACTTCGAGGGGGATGTCCGCAGTCTCAAGCTCGATCTGCCTATGTTCCACTTAACTCATTTGTTGCCCCAAACTCCCCTATTTTTATAGTATCTCCCACCTCGGCACCGCCATCTTCAACCTCCTCCTCGGTTGGATGATTCACATACTCCTCTTCTTTGAAGCCCAAGAGGAGCATTGGCGAGTATGGCTCAGGTGGATCCTGGAGAATAGTTAGAGGCTTCGCCGTTGCGAGTGCCAAGCTCTTGTAGATAGGCCAACCAACCTTCATGGAATGTGCCTGGGCAAAGTTCAGCCCTTAGTGTACATAGTGGTCCTCTACCATGTTCCAACCGCAGTCGAAAACCTGCTTGTATACAGGGCCCTGGTCCACCTTTTGGATCTCGACAAGGTCCTTTAAAACCTTATCCTTTTTGGCCAGAGCTTTATCCATCGCGTCATGGGTATTAGTCATTTCAATTAGCGACAGGGCAACAACCTCAGCATCAGACCTACACTCATCAGTGATAACTGTTTCTTTAGAGGCAAGATTTTCCTTGGCCCTCTTCAGTTTAGCCTCCAAAGAATTGGCTTTCTTCTTAGCCTATTTAAGATTGATAGAGTGTTTCTTGAGGCACTCAAGGTTTGCCATTGATCTTTGAAGGCCCTACAACAAAGACAATAAAAAATTACAAGTGTTTGGTACAAGAAGCAATAAATCAATCGAACTGGGGATACTTACTTGAATGTACTGCATGACCATGAGGCTGCCATTTTACATTGCATCCTTTGCAGCTATGTCAGCCACGTCTTAGGGAAACATAATAGCCTGTGCCAAGGCAAGGCAAGTGTCGTGCTCCCGAGGGACCAACCTCGGGTGCCTTCACCTATGGAGGCAGGGACATCTGGAGCAGGAGCATAAGCCTTGGACTTTTTTGGAGCACTAGTGAGATTCTTGACCTTTGGAGACATCTTTACCTTAGAGTTGGAATTTGCTCTTTCACCTCCAATGAAAGAGTGTTCAAATTTATCTCAGAGAACCTGGGGATTGGGTGCACTTTGGGAGCAACGGGTTCTTCCTCGTCTGAGCTGACCACCAACAAGATGGGTTCTACTGTGGTTAAGTTCTCGCTCGGGATTACTGGGTCTGCAATGACCTGCTCAACGTCTTCCTCTTCCACAAAAATGGCAACGGCGAACTCACTGCCTGAAAGCCCAAGTGAGCTGGACTCACTGGAAAAAATAGTATTGGCATCCTCAACTTCTTCTCGAAGTCGTTAGAGCTCGATAGTTATTGCGTCAACCTCTTCACTCACGTCAATCGAGCTCGATTGCTAACATTGCGAAGTGCGTTCTTGGATGCGAAGTGGCAGAAGTCTAACTCTACTGAGCTATTCTACACGATGGGGAATGTTATGTTGGTAAACAAGTTCGTACCACAAGAGTGTTTGCGCGTCTAAAGGGGCCTAACTGTTATTTATGTGTTCGATGTCCGCAGCGCACCACTAGGTTATGTTGTTGAATCTTGAGACAAGACAACTGAGATTCAATAGTTAGATTCAATAATATTCAAAAATTTATACGAGTGAAGTAAGAAAATCAAGACAACCGAGGTGCACAAAAGAAGACTTACTATCAAGTATATTTTCATTATGCTTGGGAAAGGACCAGACACTGTCATCCCTGGCTCGAAACTCCCAATTACCCGAGACCTAGACAAATTCGTCGAGGTAAAAGTCTTTGTTTAGAATCTTGATGACTATGTCCCGCAAGGTTTATTTACATTCTACCGCAGGTCAGTTTTTAAGCCATCCCACCCCCCACCCCCCGAAGTTCTCTTGATGAAAGAATGGCCTGAGGGGGCAAACCCTAACCTTAACAGGCAAAATTTCAACATAATAACAGGAATTCAAGTTCAGTAACTACAAGCAACTCATACTCATTTCACTAGGGAAAATAGATCCAAGGGCAACTCAAAGTCCTTGGGACCAGAAAAGCTTGAAGACCGCTCATCAATGGCAGATAGGCGGCCATTACAGATTCACAACCAGCTAGCCAATAGATGAATATACTTCAATAGATATCTAAGACATTGAAAAATCAAAAAGTTGAACCAATAGCTAAATGTATGCATTGATACACAAGGATTGCAAAAATACGACTACAAAATATCAGAAGAAACTTACATAGATGGTCAGAAGATGGGGACAATCATCGAAATACAAGAACGACATCGAAATCGGAATCAGGAATGGTGGTCGGACAACAACAGTTCTCGGATGCTTACTTTTTCTCTTTTTACAATGCTCTCAGAAAACAAAGATGAATAATGTTGGGAAGAAGCTTAGCTATTTATATGGCAGCCCAAGGGGAAGATTTTCCACCAAACAGACCATAAGGAAGCTTCGGCATCCATGCCAAAATTTTACTTCAGACTAATTAGATGACGACGCACGGCTGGTTGATCACCGTGGGTTCTCACCAAATAGTTCTAATGGTTGTTCTCATTGTTTCTGTATTGTAGATAGGTTCGACAACCTACTACAATCGTCAACCGCTGATCAACCATCACAAGTATCTATATTCGATTTACTTTCTTCCATTCTAATATCTACATCCTCACAACTACCAAGAATGTTTTAATTAAGTGGGGAATGGTATTGACCATATGTGTTCTTTTGTGCAATCAAGAGGAATAATCCATACACCATCTTTCTCTTTTAAGTGCATTTTCAAAACATATTGGGCTGGAGGTAATTAAGCATGTGCCAAGTTTCACAACAACCAGGGGGTTGGTCTTAAGAGGTTGAGCAGGATATGAAGTTGGGTGTAGATTTTTAGCTCTCACAGCCTCCATCTATATTGTTTGTCTAGAAAGGAACTCTGGTGTATTCAGACAAAAGGCTGTTATAGGAAACCAAAGTCCAACTTGGTGAATCAGCCATGTGTGGACTAGGATGCGGTCATTGTGTCCTCGTACCGTAGCGGCTACCTCATTTGAATCGAGTCGATCTATTAGGATGTCGTTCGGGATCTCATGATCCCTCCTAAGTCTTGCTAAGGCATCATGATCGTGCACTAACTATTAAGCTCGATTAAGTTCCATGTTCTAAAACAAAGCAAAATCTTGTTAATTCAAGCTCCTAGCCTAGCCTAGTTTGGGTCAATAGTAAATTTACAAGGGTAAAGCTAGCCAAACTACATACGAGTTCCGAGCTTTACTCATGGCCTAGTTACTGGACGCTCGAGCTTCGGTGTGTTTTTTGGAACTCACTTTAGTCGTCGTTTGTGTCCTTCGACGTTCTCTCAATACACGAATGAATTGGGGCAAAAACTTAACCCAAATGCACCACTAAGTCACCACTATGAGATCTAGCAACAAAAACACAAGTCAGACTCATTTCGATAGTGAAAATGGATCAAAGGGCAACCTAGAACCCTCGGCTTCCAAGAAGCTCAACAACGGCCATGACATATTCAAAACAAGTGACTTATGCATTTTGAAAGCAAGACTATGAGAACTACAGATCTAAGGCTGGGCAACTCGGCTAACTCAAACAAAATCAAAAGGGCAAAGAAATAGAAAGATGTTGAGAAAAACTGTAAATGGGAATTACAACGGTTGTTCAGAGGCGGTCAGTAAAGGGAAACATGGCTTTAGGCGATGGAGATGCTGTCAAAGATGGCGGTGGAATAATGGTGCCACAGCTGTGGTTCATTAATGCTCTGATTTGCTCTCCTCAGTTTCTCTATATATAATGCTTAGAATGCAAGGTGAGAAGTGGGTCGGTTCGGGTTCCCTATTTATAAGAGAACTCAAACTGCTACATTTCTCGCCCAAATAGTGCTCAAGGGTAGGTGTGACGATTCGAGTTTTGTGCCTTAACCAATCTCCACAGCAAACCAGATGTTGACACGTAGCACGAAAAGGACATTGAAAGGACAACTTGGAGGCACTATCAAACTCTTGCGTTCGGGCTACCTTAAATTGAGGTTTTGGGGCAACTAATTCACATAACCTCTGCAGTTGTTGGCCGAGCTCATGCGAGCTGATGAGCAATTATGAGAGGATAATATATTCTGTTTCACTCCCGATAAAGCTTGGACGAGCGACATTTCCGAACTGTTGCTTCATAGCAAGTTCAGTCGGCATCTTCATGCAATAGCTCGGTCGATGTCTTTTTCCTGGCAGAGTTTCCTATAGTCGATCTTCAGGGTCAGAGGATAACGTACGCGACAAGTTCCTCTGCCACCCGCACGCTTGGGCTCAAATATTGATGATGCAATGAGCTAGCTACCAATCACGCCCTAGGGGCATGATTGGGTCAATCGCCTACTTGCTGACATGACAGTCGAAGCGTCCTCACACACGCAAATGTGTGCTATAAAAGAAGACAGACCTTCTCTTATAGGTAAGCATTACTAATTTTCTCTCTCTCGCTTGACTTTCTCTATCTAAGATGAGAGCCAAAAAATCATTCTCTTGCTCTCTCTTCCCTTATTCCTTTCCGATTACTAACTTGACCATTGAAGAGCCATCCCCGAAATAGCTTTGGGCAGTGCTTCTTAGTATTGCTATCTTGTAGGCTCGGGTGAATAGTATCAAACCATCGGGTACCGCTTGCTAGCCAACATCTTAGTCTACGATCGATTTCTTCTTATGCCCACAACCCCACACATGTCACATCAGATAAATCTCTCAACTTCATCAAATTCAAACTTTATTTATCCCTCAGTGGAAAATGGGGCTAAAGATTAGGAAGATGAGGAAATTTATAGGAGAATGGAAGATATGATTAGTTTCTTCGTATTTTATATCCCTAATTCCACTCACTGTTTTGTTTCTTCATAATGCTAAGTACTATTTTGTTAGTTTTTGACTCATTTGTATTAATGAAGTTCTAGTTTTGGAATTTTTTTTTTTTACATATCTTAGATATTGTTTGAAGGTCTGATAAGCAAGAGTATTGAAGTTATTAAGGAATCTATTTGGTTGAAGATGCTGATTTTGATCATAAGGTTTGTTGAATCACTTAGTTTGTCTGCAAATCTCTCCCTTTTAGTTGCCCACAACAAACAAATGCAAGCACAAATCATAGATGATGGTCTTTTAGAAAAATTCAAAGAATTATAAATTTTTTTTCTTAACATTACTTTACTTTAGAGATGCAATTTAAAAAAAAAAAAAGTATGCAAAAATTATTACTCTTTTTATAAATTCTTTAATTTTATTATTTTTAGTGATGCAATTGGCAAAACAAGGGAGTGTAAAAATTAATACTCTTTTTATGAATTTTTTATTTTTATTATGTTTAGGGATGCAATTGGCAAAAAAAGGGAGTCTAATAATTATTACTCTTTTTATAACATTTTTATTTTTTATTTTTCTTAAAAACTAAAAGAACTAGTGTGATTGGTAATAATTACCGAGTTAGCAGGCAAACTTTTTTTATTAGTGCATCTAAAGAAAAAGAAAATACCGCACGCTACAAACTAACCTCCAGAACAACGAACCAGATAATATAAACAAGGGCAAGACTATGGTACACTCTCTACATTTAGTATGTTTGGTACATACCTTACATTTTAACCATTAGATTCACTTGTTTAATAGTTTTTTGGCAACATGTTACCACTTAGATTTTGCAAGGGGTCTCACTCCAGCCATCAGTACGTAGCTCCATCGACTCTCCTTCTCCTCCGACGACGCGACGGAGAAGTGGCTGACCAAGCCTCTGATGACGCGACGAAGTTAATTTGTAGGTTGCTATTGATTACTTGAATGAATTTTGATTCTCTTGGGTTTAGGTGATTCTGTATGTTTAGTCTCTGTATGTTTAGGTGATTCTGTTGTGCATAAGGATTTGGGTTTTTGACTGTCTGAGCGCATAGGTTCAATTCAGAGTTCTTGCCATGTTAGCATGGACATAGCTTGCATATTTTGTTGGTAAATATCAAACTATTATATTTATATAAAGATATTGGCATCATATGTGATTTACGATGTGAATGCAATTTTTATACATTTTGGATGCTCCTTATCTCTCAATTGTCAAAGGCCTCCTCCAAGTTAATACTAAATAATTGTGGGGTGTGAGTTTGAGAAAGAAAGGAAAAGAGAATCGAGAATAGACACTTGCGGTGGACCAGTGGTGGTTGAAGGTAGTTGCACATAGTCGCTGGTTGCGGTGGCCTAGCTGTGACAAAGAAACAGTGAGCTCGGCCACTAAAGTTGCTTCTAGAAAATTGCTCTCCGACGATCAAGTTAGATGACCGAAGAATCAGTATATATATATATATAGATAGATAGATAGATAGATAGATAGATAGATAGAGATAGAGATAGAGAGAGAGAGAGAGAGAGCTTATCGGAGCAGAATTCGCATACCTTTAAGAGAATAAGAATTTTCCTTATATAGCTTAGCTCGGCACGTGTCTTGACGTGCCAACTGTCATGTCACTGGATAGACTGCGGCTCGGCATGTACCTGGACGCGCTAACTGTTGTGTCAGTGAGTAGGCGGCTGACCCAGCCATGCTCCTATGGCCTGGTTGGTAGTTTGCCATCATGTCGTCAATGTCTCGATTCAGGCATAGGGTCTGTCAGAGAAAACTGCGCCCATGTAAGTTACCTTTTGTCCCTTGATATGCCTCGGGATCGCCGCCGACTGTTATCCCTCGGCCAAACTTCGGCACAATTATCCTATCGAGCTTGTTATAGAGCGACAGTTCGGAAGTGATACTGGCCTTGGCTCGGATAGTGCCAGTGCTTGGTAATGTCTCGACCGACCTCCGGTGTAGGGACCCCTGAGTTGGTTTCAGAGTGATAACTTGGCGGCAGTGCTTGACCTAGCATGACCAAAATTTGTAGTTGTATATTTTATTCCCATACAATAATAAAGACAAACTCTTAGATAATAACAAGCCACAAATAACTAATGAAGGCAACAAAAATTTACAGTCATAAACGCCAGTGATCCTCTGGGTCTAACTAATACAACTCTGAAACGTAGAAATCTGTGTACTTTTGTCAAATATTTTTGGAAGCTGTAGTGCTTATATTTTGTGCTTTATTTCTCACTAAAGCTGCTATTTATGTAACTTTAGTTCCTTTAATTAAAATAAGCCAATTTGCTACATATCTTGTTAGAGTTATTATCTTGGTTGACTCACAATGTAGTATTTCACACGTTGATCGGCTTTCATACTAGCTTTTCTTGTGCCCATGCTTTCTTCCTTGTGTTCGATATTGTGTGTAAAGAATAGTACCCCATTAGAGTTCAATTTGTCCATCTTAGTCTTAGAGGAATGACTATGGTATGGTATGTATGGTAAGCACATTTATTTTAACCATTATATCTAATCCATTTTAATCATATCCATCGATTTTTTTTATTAGAGAAATTGGGCAACCAGTGTAACCAGTTGGGCCTTAGAATCTGTCCCATCGTCTGTCTCTCTCTCTCTCTCTCTCATTCCCTTCTCTGGTTCTCCTCTCTCTCTTTCTCTCTACTACCTTACCGAGTTCGGTGACGAAGGGCCTCCGACCAAATGACAGGCTTTAGATGTATGTGGTACTTGATTCATTTTCATTTGCATGTGTTGAAACTCTCCAGGTGTTCAAACTTTTAATGTGTTGGGTAGCACAGCTGTAACTTTTGAGGAGCTCACTTTGACAATTTTCCATGGAGTAGTCAAATTGCTTGATCTGATTCAGAAAAATATGTAACACAATAGAGGTCATAACAGTCTTTCTTTTGTTTTTCTCATGCCTTTCATTTGTCACTAGAAAAAAAAATTGTTATAGACCGAACAATTGCTATGGGGTGTCGCATGGTGTACCCTAGGTATTTGTTAGGTTTGTGGTTTCATTGGACTTTGCCCATAGTGGACATGGGTTTAGTTGACTTTACTGTTTGTTGTTGCTCTGGTTGGCCTTAGCGTGGCTTGGCCTTTTTGCCAGCACTTAATGTATCTAGGTGAAAATTCTTCTTAGAGGAATACCGGTGTTTGGTAGATTTATGATATAGTGAACAAATGTTCCAAGTATTTACCTATTCATCCCAAACTTCTACGTTGAAACCTCTATTCTTTACAACACTATTGCGGTCTCAGAATTTGGACAAAAAAAGTTCATAGAATTCAAAATAAATGATTTAGATTATCTTGTTACGTGGGAATTGATATGCTCAAGCGAATCTAAACAATTTATTTTGAATTATGAAAATTTTCTTAGTCTAAATCCTGGGTATGCAGGACTTTTCTATGCTTTATTGTTTTCCAGCAATTCATGTTAAAAATTGATTACCTTAACTGAGGTCATTAATGTGGTTCACTTTGTAGATGGATGGACCAATCCCACAGTTGTGAAGGCAATGACATCAACTTAGAGTTTGAATTTGAAACGTACGACAACAAATTCAATAGTGGAAGTTACAGTAAAACCAACTACGAAACTCCTTCAGATTTGGGTGTCAAATCTGAAGATGGTGTGTCATAAGTGGGAAAGAAGAAAATGTTGGGCATGTAGATATAACCATCTATGATGTTGTTCAGAAGACATTTGATACAGAGGAGGATGCACATAGTTTTTACAATGCAAATGCAAAGGAACGGTTTTGCATACGAAAAGGATTGAAGAAAAGTTAGTAAAGAAAATGTGTTTGTCCATGGGAAATGGGTTTGTTCAAGGGAAGGTTGAAAAGCAAGGCAACTCTTAGAGTGCTTAGTGCTTGGAACGAAAAAGGCCACCCAGGGAAGAAACTAGGCTTGGGTGTCAAGCTATTGTCATCATATGCTGTGATTGAAAAGCTACCAACTATGTCGTTGCCCAAGTCGACGAACCCAACCATCCTCTAGAAGAACCATATAGTGCCCATTTTCTCCTGTCGCATAGGTTGGTAAGTAATGCAGATAAGTCTCAGGTAAAAGCTATGCTCAAGGTGGAGTTGAAGACGAGCCAGATCATGGATTTCATTGTCCATCAAGCGGGAGGTTATGTGAGTGTGGATTTCACTCGCAAATACCTCCAAAACCACATTGATGCATAGCGTAGAGTTGAAACCAAGGACGGTGATGAAGACGGTGCTTTGGGTTACCTATCTTGTAAAGTCGAGTCTGACCCGTTATTTTTGTTCTAGTATAGTGTGGATGAGGACAAGTAGCTAGAAAATTATTTTGGGCAGATTCTAGATCTCGAATGGACTATGCGCATTCGGTGATGTGTTGGTATTCAACACGACTTACCAGACAAATGCATATAACAAGCCGTTCGTCATTTTTAGTCGCATGAGCAACCATTATTTGACGATCATATTTGGTTGTGCTCTTTTAGCCGATGAGAGGTTTGAAACATATAAGTGGGTATTGGAAACATTTATGGAGGCAATGCATAACAAAAGGCCGATCTCGGTAGTCACCGATGGAGAAAGGGCAATGCGTGCTCCGTCGCTGACCTTCTTCCCTTCTGCTTCACAGATTGCTCTTCTGGCATGAAGCTCAACTCATGCCTAATGAAGCACAAATCTATCCCCGACATTTCGTATGGTGTCCAAGCGAACACTCAACATTGTCTTTTCAGAATTCGATGAGCTCGATTCTTTCTTGCTCCTTCAAGTTAGAGCCAACAAGAAAGAAGTGATCTTAGCTTGACTCATCCAGGTCGTACCTGATTAAGTCTTCCACCGGTTTTTCCTCAGGAACCCTCTCGATATCCTCCAAAACTTCGCGCTCTTCTTCCACTAGTTGAATTTTTTCTACTGCTACCTTGGTCTTCACAGTGGCCAAGGAGCATTGCTTGGCTGCAATCTGATCTCCATACAGTGTTTCTTCACCCTTGGGGGTGGCATATTTTAATACTTAATGCAAGATGGAGGCAATGTCTTTCATCGTGTGTAGCCAATCTAGGCCAACAATGGCGTTGTATAAGGAAGGTATGTCGACCACAATGAACTCGGTCTCCAATTCCTAGGAACCAACTCCGACCTTGAGGGTCACAATTCCCAAGGCCTCTTGAGAGTTGGACCCAACTAAGGGAGCTCGGGGTGGTTTCAAATCCTTTTGAGCAGGTTTAAGTTGTTTAAACAAATCAAACTACACTACCTAAACCAAGATCCCGGAGTCCACTAGGATCCTCTTGACATTATAGTTGTGGATCCTAAGTTGGATGACCAAATGATCATTATGTGGGTGTTGAATCCCTCCACATCAGTTCTGATGAAAGTAATGTTGCCTGGCTCGGTTGACCCTTGCTTTGGCTTCTTTGCCACTAGCTGGATCAAGAAAACCTCGTGCATTTGTTTCACAATCTATTCTCAAGCTCGGGGTCATGAGGTCCCCCGATCATGTTAATAGTTTCAGCGGGAAAATCGTCTTCCATGGCATCGTTTGCCTCTCTCCTATCCTAATCGAACCTCAAGTTAGGTCTGACCTCGATTTCTTCTACCTTAATCTTTTCTTGATCAAGGTACTCTTCCAAGTGCCCATTTTGTACAAGTTGATTTAGGAAAGACTTCAAGGCCCTGTAATTTTCGATTTTATGTCCCTTCTCGTCGTGGTAGGCACATTTCCATCATTGGTTTCTCTAATTTGGATCGCCTTCCTTAGGAATTGGCTTTTTTAAGTAAGGTTTGTCCCAGATGTAGGCGAGGTTCTTTTAGATTTGTTCTTTAAACACTACATGGATTCCTTGCTTAACCCAGCTTTCGTGTTCCTCCTTGGTCTCCCTGTTCCTCCTTCCCGAGCTTTCGCCTGAAGCTAGAGCTATCCCTTGACGCTCGACATACTTGGCATCATCCTCAAGCCGTGCATACCTTTCAATGTGTGCCATCAAGTCTGGGAGGTCGGCTGGAGGATCCAAAGTTATATCATCCCATAACTTCTCTCTAGGTGTTAGTTTGAGTCTATAACTAAGAATCGCTAGCTATTCCAAGCAAACTTCCTAGTATCTTTGGTAGTATTTCCTGGGTGACTAGTTCCTTACCTTGTTGACTACAAGAAATGAGTTCTCTCCCTTGGGAGCCATAGTGTTAATAATCAACATGGCCACAAAGGACTCATCTAGTTGGAGAAAATCTCCTATAGAGCCAATAGGGATTTTCTCAAATCATCTGCGCCCGAGCTCGCCCATCCTTGAAGGGAATACCCGGCACATTAACGTGTTGTGGTAACTCCACAACGCCATCACTTGCTTGTAATAGCTGATGTGTAACATCGGGTCTAATTTGCCATCATGCATAGTGAGTTTTTTAGGGATTAAACTTTCTGGAGATTCCATTCCCTCTATCTTAGATGAGAAAGGAGTTTGGTACCTCGGTACGAGTTGCTGCATATGCACCGACCTCAGACTTTTATTCCCCGACTTTGCAGTGCATGTCGACCTTGCTAGCTTGGCCTTCTCAAATCTTGGGCCTCCCGACCTCACTTTACATTCAGGGCATGATACAGGTCCACGTCGAAGATTGCTCAACTTGTTGGATCCTTGCATTTGCTTGAATTGATAGTCTGGCTATCAACTTCCCTTTTTTCCTCATCGTGGTGCGAGCGTGCGTTCTTTCCTTCCAGATCTTCCTGAGCTACGACATTTGGTCGGACCGCATGTATCTGGACGACTCTTTGCCTAACCTATCTCTAAGGAGGACAGGGTTGTTGGCTGCCTTTGCCTCTGCCCGACGGGGCCCATGGCTGCTCTCATAGTGTTCGTCAAAAGCCTGCCACCCTTATCATCCGGAGTTCTTGGTATGATAAAGTCCCCTACGGCCTAACAACTGCCTCTAACTCTACTGTTACTCTTAAAAACCATTGGAACCAACACAACCGTCTCTAGAGTTGATTTTTCACAAACGACGCCAACTGTGGGATCGAAGAAAATTGAAACAAGATAAAGCGATGGTGAGAGGGTGTTTTTCAACGCCACTGGTCTTCTTATGGCCGAGCCTGCATGACATCAACAGACATCAACAATGAGAAGGATCATCTGGAGTTATTCCAAGAACGGCTCTCCGATGGTCAAGTCAATGACCGGAGAGATGAGAGAAATTAGAGAATAAGAGAGCAAAAATAAGCCTTTTGCCCTGGTTCCAAAGAGAGAGAAATAGTGTTGATTACCTCCTCACGAGAGAGGTTGGTGCATTTTCTAGTGTAGCACGTGAAGGGATCGCATCCTCGCAGCAGAAACTAGGTTTTTAATTTTTTTTTTCTTTTTCAGACGTAATACCATGTAATCATACAATGTTGATCTAGAAGAGGGTTTAAAATACCTTGACAATCACGATAAAATCAAGATATAAACCCGAGTCGCTGCAGCCCTAATTTTTGTGCCACAAAACTGCCCAGTCATTGTGCTTGTTTTTTGCCCAATATATTGTCATTGCCTGCTGCGGCTGCTTGCTGAGCCTGGTGGTTGCCTGTTCGGCCTGGTGTTGCTGCTGTCTTGCGCAACGTAGCCTGTTGTTGTTGTCCCTGCTGTGGCTACTGCCCTGCACCTGGACGTTGTGGCTACCTAGGCGATGTTGATGCCTGGGCACTACTATTGCGTGTTCGTAAAAAATCATCTACCTACTGTGATTATTTTTGGAAATTCCAACAGCCTTTTTTTTCATAAAACTCTAGCCCTAAACACTTTAGGATTTTATTTTTCTAGTCTCCTAGACCCTTTGATTTTCTCTTATTTTGTCCTCAACTCTAATTAATCCTTGTAGAGTGCGGACTCTCAGATTTTTTCTCAAATATTCTGTAAAAAAATTAATATTAGGATTGACAACCTACATATCATAGATATAGGCTAGGTCTCCAATTAAGATAATGATAGAGATATTAGAGAGTCCTAGTTTAATTGCAATTAAATTACTAAAAATTGTAGTTATCTCATAACTTGAATTTAGTACTTTATTTAATCCAAATTAATTTTACTAAATAATCTGGATTGTACTCCAAAATAAAAGGATTAAAATACCCTTATTGCTATTTTAATACTACAATTAAAATTCCTCTACATGAGTACTCATAATTAGGTTTGGATTAATTAACAGTCTACTAAACCCTAATTATTTTTAACTTTTATGATTCATTATTCATTTAGTCACCAAAATAATAAGTTTTTATTTCAATAAATAATTTACCTTAAAGACCAGATCCGGATTTCAATGACTAAATGAATGAATTAACTCATAAGTGATACCCTCTCTCTCTTAAAAGAGAGTGATGTTCTATCTTGAGAATTAAGTGTTCACACAGACCTAACAATGAACACTCAAGATACTGAGATGTTGACCTTAATTAGCCTCACTTATTGGTAAATCAAAGTAAACAATGTCAAGAACTTGAGTTCACCATTCTCTCACGATTAAACGTCAATTACAAATAGCGAATGTAAGATTTCATTATAAAGTGACAGTTTTATATGATATACTTTCTTACGACAATCCAATTCAGTGTATTCCATAACATATTAATAATTTAATCAAGAGTCATCTACTCTGATGGTTGAGACAATTATCATATTATATAGAGGTTAACAGTATTATAGTCTTCGCAGATGAGACGTCCAAATTTATCACCAACTACGAAGTCAATTAAAGTTTCTAGGATCAACGATTATTATCTCCCATATGTAAATTTTATTTTTACACATATTGTATCTCTAGATAACTTAGGGATATATCATCTCATAATATATAATGATATCCATTTCATCTCATGATATACTAGAACATGCAATTTTATGATAAAATAAATTCTCATTTTAAATAATAATTAATATTTGGACATGTGGACATACAATTCCCAACAGCATGGTACGTGAATGGATGCATCAGTTGCTTTGTAGTGAGTAGGTGACTGACACAATCATACCATAGGGGCGTGATTGTTGGCTAGCTTGTCACATCATGAGAACTCGCACCCGAGCATGTAGATGCCAGGGAAGCCTTTGTGCATACGCTATTCGTTGCCTTCGTATCTTAGTAAAGGCATTCCGCCGAGATGGTTGTTGTATCCGGCTCCCGAGCTCACATGACAAGGTGATCGGACGGTGGAGCTCGGCCCAAGAATAAGTTTGGATATTTTATTCTCTTACAATATTAATTAATTTGTATGTATCATACATACAATTTATGCGTATTTATGATAGAAAAGCATAATAATTTATAACAAACACCATACACTTTTGTAATTAGTTTAAGACCATTAACCTCTATAACTAACCATTGTAATTCATAACTAAAACTATACACTTTTATAACTAACCGCACTAATTCGTAACTAACACTTACACTGGTGTGTAACTAGTCACAATAATTCATAACTTGTTCCACACACTTTTGTATCAAACCACAATAATTCGTAACTAACACCACACTTTTGCAATTAGTCACAACAATTCATAAATAGCCACAGTAATTAGTAATATTTACCATAAAAATATATAACTTGTAGGGAAAAATCAATATTCCCTCCTAAACTTTTACTAAAATGTCTCATACACACATGTCCTTTGAAAAAATTATTTAAACTCCTGACATTTGGAAATATTCATCAATTCGCCCCTGACATCAATGTTTTGGAGGAAAAATTGGATATTCCGTCTCAATCGTCAAGATATTATATATTTATTAACCGATTTGGTACGAAATTCTAGTAATTTATAGCTTTTGAACCCCAATTGTACTAATTTGCTGGTGATTACATAGAGAAACCCTAATTGAAGTCTTCATCCCTTTTTTCCTTTAATTTTTTGATCAACTTTGTATATATTCAACTCACACGTGCGAAATGGGACGACTGGGCCAAAATCTGTCACGCATGTGTCTTTCGTTATTAATTTGACGGGAGTTAATGTCGAGAGCAAATTGGTGAATATGGTCAGGGATTGAATTGATATTTTCAAAGAACATATATGTATGAAACATTTGGGTGAAAGTTTAGAGTTAATTTTGATTCTTTTTAACTTCTATGTATGGTACATTCTAATTGACTATAACTTGCACCTTGTTATGGAGGTGACTCGGGACTAAGCACAATATGTTTTTATTGTCATTTTGGTATCAATACTCCTTCATTGTCGGATAAAAATACTGAAGATCAAAATATTATATTGATAATGACTTGATAAGTTTTGCAAAACTTTTTTTGTTTGCCAAATTTACACCAAATTTGACTTTGCCAAATTGGCCAACCATTAGAGCTTCATTTTTCACTACCTTTTTCTAAATTTTGACAATAACTAGAATTTTTTCCAACCATTAATTGCTCCTCGAGTTTCGGAAACTAAAAAGTAGAATTCAACTAAAAAATAAAAAAATAGTCCTGTCCACGGGTCTTCATATGCCCAGGCCTGTGAAGGCTCGTGGACAAGGTTCGAGCCTCATCTTTTTGGCTCATGGATGGACTTGGCCCGACTCGTTGACTAGTTAAAGCCTATCAAATCCGACCCAAGTTCGGTCTGGCTCGGATCCATTGCCGACCCTTAGCCAATTGTATCGAGTAAGCATATATTTTTTTTTATATATATGTACTACACCAACCAAATGATCTTTTAATGGAAACAGCTGGCTCTTTTGTGATTTCTTTTGTTTGTTTATTTTTCGATTTCCTTTTATAAAAACTATGCAAGTGATCTAGATTTAATTGTTTAAACCTCTGCAATAGTGACAAGAAGGTGATGCACACACTCAAGCATGAAGGAGAAGTGGTTGTGGTGGTTGGAAGAGAGGGTTTCCATTATATACGCGGGAGAAGATTATATATGTGAAGAGAGAGAAAGAGAGGATATGGTGTTAAAAGAGAGTCTGTTCTCGGATTTAGAGTTGAATTTTTTTTCCCCGTAATTTCAACATAAAAACTAGCCGTTTGGACCAAGTTAACGGGTGGGTGGAATTTTTTTTTAATATCCCATAAAAGAAGGGAGGGGATTGGTATTTTAAAAACAAAGTCTTTTATATTGTCAAGAGCTGTAGGGGATGTAAATGTAACTAACGTAATAACATTGTCCGTCTCAATATAATTAACACGGATCAAAATTTAAGCGGATTCCAACTGTCCATGTATTTATTATGTGGCCATCCCATAGGGGTGAGGATTTCCTGCGGCGCCCACCTCCCTGCAACCCGGCAGGGAGGCCAAAACGACGTCGTTTTGGGTGTGTTCTGTCCCAAAACGACGTCGTTTTATATCCAAAAATGTATTGCCCCAAAACGACGTCGTTTTGGGGTAAATTTTTTGGACACAAAACGACGTCGTTTTGGGCAAACGACGTCGTTTTGGGCAAAACACACCCAAAACGACGTCGTTTTGGCCTCCCTGCAGGGTTGTAGGGACCTGCGCGCCGTAGGATTCCCGGGTCCATCCCATAGTGCCTTGTTTCGAAAATGGGGTCCAGAAATAAAAAAGTTGTTTATCATAAAGGAGTCTTCTATTCATACTACTATAATTTACTATAGTTTAAGAATTAAATAAATATGTTAAAACTGTACCTTATCTTGATATTTATACTGAAAATTCCTTCAAAATCATAAAAACAAATGCCTCTGACATTGATTATGGTGGCATCCTCTTGTAAAAGTTAGTCTAAGTTCATCATAACAAATCGTTCGTTTTCATTCGGAAATCTGGAACAAAGCACAAAATAATTACAGTAGTATTAAAGAAAATTATCTATGGTATTATGTATTTTTAAATTTCAAGACGATATTTTAAATCAAAAATTTTTAGTCAGAATTGATTGCAAAAGTGCAAAATATGTTTTACAAAAAGATATCCAAAATATAGCTAGTAAGCAAATTTTTGCTTGATGGCAATCTATATTAAGTATTTTTGATTTTGATATTGAATATATTAAAGGAAGTGAAAATTCAATTCTTGATTTTCTTACTAGAGAATTTTTGCAAAGAAAACCATAGTCATGCCTAACTCCCTTTCTATTAATCACAAAAGGAAAATTACACACTATACCCAAGTCATTACAAAATACGAGACTTGTAACCTCAATAGATGTTAATAAAATATATATTTATTGCATATGACCGGTAAAAAGCAATTTACAATTTGTACTAGTTAACAAACACCAATCGAGTTAGTAAACATGTACCAAGGGAATAGTTCCAAAACCTAGTTACCAATTTGTTCTTTGCTATAGATCCATTCGGTCTAAGTCAATGTATGCAGATCAGATACTAGTATCAGTCACCCGTAACAAGAACAAAATATATTCTTAAACCCCATTCTACTACCTTTTTTTTCAAAAGAGCCAGTTCATATGAATATAAGTAATCCCATTGAACTAGTTAAAACTTTTTTTCCTCCATGATGGCATTTTATTCCTCACCATCTAGAAAAAACTCTTTTTATAAAGATATTTTTTTCATTCATAAGTCCATAGTAATCAAATCAATTTCTGATAGGAATGACCCGTGTAAAATTATCTACCATTCTCTCTATATACATAATATAGTATCATTGGATGAATGGAGTCACCTTTATTTGTTAAGAAATCTTCATGGTCATTGTATTCAGTACAGTTACTATGACTACATGAAAGTTTGATTCAAAGTCTTCCTATATCAAAATGAGTCACATACACATTTTTTATTTTTATCCTATGGTCATAACTTTAAGTCAAACATTTCTTCTTGATTTATAAGATGGTGGTCTCAACATGGAGCCACCGCTTAGTTAATATCTTCTGATCTTATCAATCAAGTTACTTATTTTTCTTCCATATACAAAGTAAATTCACATATGAGTCAGTTTACTATATTATTTATATTTATGTCTAAATACAAAGTTCCTTAGATATTTAAATGATAATATAATATTGCTAATAATATAGTCATTATATAATATTTCATTAAATGGTGGGAGGTATTCAAACAACAACGCATCATAAATCAAGTCAAACAAGAATTCTCAATGTCACGCCCCGCAACCTGGCCTTTGCGGATCGTGGGCACGTGATGGCCGGTGGCTGGCCCACCAAGGCCTACTTACCTTCATACGGTTGATCACCTGTGCATACTCATTTAAAATGATACAATTTTCTCTTGCGCGAAAACGTCATACTATATAAAAATATAAAGATGTAACGTGCACACAAATACATAGAGTTGTGCCTAAGTTCTTAAATTGTTTACTTACATGTTGAGGCCAACTTTAATTACATCATCTAGGGCCTAACCCATAATCAAAGCTACATAATAAGGCTCGCAGGCCACAAAACTATATTCTGCTTGCTAACTTCGTCTTAAGGCTCTTCGGACTGACCTCCTGAAAAGATTTTAAAAAACGTAAGGTAAAATCTTTGTGAATAACAATAATGCATAAACATAAAATATCATGGATCATTTCTTAGCGTACATAGCGTAATAAGGGTAAAGCATGTGATTAAATCTTCATAAACTTTAAGCTCACGTAAACATGGCATAACATATCTGAAAAATATACCATGAGCATTCAACATATCATGGCTTCTCGAAATCATGAACATATCATGGGGTGTAACAACTCGGCTAATGACCCTAGGGTCATGCGTACTAATCATATAGGTTATGGGTGGCTCTTTAGGCCTGAGATATCTCGATTGTAGAGTGGACTTATTTCACGTCCCCCACTCTACCATTAGGACTATTGGACTTGGTTAAGATCTCGTCATGAGAGGACCCCGAGTGTCACCATGCATACATACTTTGAATATACTTTGCTTTTCACATAAATTTATACTAAGTTATTTCAAATCATTCATCCATGGGTTTGAAATACATAGCATAAAAATATTTGCATATATTTAGAAGACATGTTATTCATATCATAACATATTCGTTTAATACATTAAAACATGAAAAGCATTTGAATATGCATAGTACGTATTAAAAACATTTCGAAAATACATAATTTTGTTCATGGCATCATGTTACTCACCTAGATTTCCTTGGCTAGGTGCTACGTCGTGTGTCCCTACATATAAGGGATAGAAACATCAATGGCTAGGTATAGTAATACGGCATTAATTGACTCAAAATAATATTACTCTCCGTTTACCTTAGACACTTTTGTTCTAAGTCAAAAACCCTTAAACGCAGACCTAAGTCCTCTATTAGGTAGTTGAAGGACTTAACATAATATGGCTATGATCATAGTGTTTTAAAAGAAAAGGATCCATAATTGTCTGAAATTGATTTTGGCGTTCGAACTCTGATTTTGACGTTCGAACGCTCAGGCCAAATGTTGGGTTCTGACTCTTTGTCCGTTCGAACGCTGCACAGAGGCGTTCGAACGCTAAGGCAAAATGTCTAGTTTTTATTTTCTGTCTGTTCGAACGCTGCACAAAGGCGTTCGAACTCTAAGACTAAATGTCTGATTTTGACTTTCTGTCCGTTCGAAAGATGCACAGCGGCGTTCGAACGCTATGACTAAATGATTAAGCTTCCCTTCTCTGTGCGTTCGAACGCTGGGCTTAGCGTTCGAATTCTAAGGCTAAAATTAACTACCGTTCGAACGTTAAAAGTGTTTTAAAAGTGGCGTTCGAACGTTGAGGTTAAAAGTCTAGACCGTTCAAACTTTGTTCATGGGCGTTCGAACGTTACCTGCATGGGATTGCAGGAACAGTAGCTGGTCCTGAATATTTTGCCCAAAACTCAACCCAAACCTAATCCAATCTTTTCAAGATTTAGGGAATACTATGAGTGACCTATTAGTACTACAATATCTTAAAATCAACCCCTTATTTTAACCCTATCATGGTAGATCTAGTTTTTGAATCAAGACCAAAATCCTAATATACATATACATAGATTTATACTATTTAGAGTCGTTACCTTTCTTCAATCTCGATCTTAAGCCTCTAATGGCATGTAGTTGAGCTTCTAAAATTCTCCCTTTCTTTCCTTTTTCTTGTTCCTTTCTCTCTTCTCTTTCTCTTTTCTCTTTCTTCTCTCTCCAAATGTGTGTGTGTAGGTATATTTGCTGAGACACATGGGAAATAATCCCATGTGGCTCGCTTCTTTTTAATCTGGTGTTCCTTTTTTATTTTTTATTTTATACTGTTGGCGTTCGAACGCCCTTCTTAGCGTTCGAACTCTAAGAAGAAAACGTGAAATGGAGATACTGAGAGTATGAAATTTGCCACAGGCATTAACGTTCGAACGCTCTCTTTAACGTTCGAACTGTAAGAAGATTCAAGGTTAGCGTTCGAACGCCCCTCCTAGCGTTCGAACTCTAAGAACAAAACTGGGCAGAAATGAAACTTTAGTTTTAAGGATGCTTCTAACTTAGATTTGAGTCTTCTAACTAATACTTGACCTCATTAATCGACGTACGGATTATGATTTATGTATTTAACGAATTTAACGGATTCGGGGTGTTACACTCAATACAAGTATCCACTCCAATCCAACAAATTGGAGCTCCCTCTCAAGTTCAACAAAATCCAGTTAGGATGGGAAGACCCTCTTCCAGTTTTAAACCAGCTAAATCAAAGTCCAAATCAAAGTCAGAAAATTGTGAACTTCGCAGAGTGGCTAAATTACTTCTAGCCAAAGCCCATGCAACAAGTGAAGACGAGTAAGACGGTTCTAATGATTCGGCAAATTCTGAAGCATCACCCAGTAAAGATCCTTATGGGTCACAGTCCCAAGATGCCCAAGATCCCTTTGCTTGAATAAAGACAAAAAATATCAATTATTGTAATGGAAGAAAAGCTGTTGTTATAATTATTGGTCCTTAAAATCATTGTCCATTTTATTATTTTTAGTCAGCACCACCGAAAGTAGAAGATAATATCATTACAACCCATATGCATCCATGTGCGAACTTCAGCCTTTCCAATCAACATCAATATTTATTACAGGAAGTATCCAATGCTCTACAAGGAGAATCCAAGGTGCCACAGTCATCAGAGGAGCATTTATTTAAAGGGTCTTCAGTCATTAGAAAGAAGGAAGCCAATTCCAGAGAAACCTTCTTTTCTCAAACACCAAACCAACTTTGTAAACCCATTTTCACTTACCAAATAATGTATTCCATCTTTATCTTTTCAAGTTATTTTCAGTAAACAAAATTGTAAGTTACTCCCTAAATTAAATTTGAAGTATTTCATTTTTAGTTATTCTTTGTTATTATTTTTACTTTATCTTTTATTTATTTAAATTTTATATAT
>BRYE01000004.1:18125781-18133281 GCA_030159115.1 Actinidia arguta var. hypoleuca | reverse complement strand
CCAAGTACTTTATCTCATTCAATGACTGGACTCTTGTTTCTTTTTGAAGTTATGTCAAAGAAAATTAGTCTTAAGAAGCTCATCAAAATTGCTAAAGAATCTAAAGGTGTAAGCCCGATAGCGAGGCCAACCCCAGCTGTGAAGGGGATAACAATTGGCGAGAAGTGCTTCTAGGATGAGAAACCCGACCTCACGCCCACCAAGAAGGGCAAATCGTTGACCACGCCGCCAAATGAGACCAAAAGAAAGGCAACATGGAGGTTCAAGGAGACGATTACTGCTACTCCTAGGGAGGGAACCTCGGCCAACCGTAGCAATTTGCTAGGGCCCAAGGCTTCCATGTTGGGGAGTCCTTCCATGTATGAAAAACACATGAGTGGAGTGATTCTTCCTTCTGACAAAGAAAATGTGGATAAACTAACCCTGGATCAGGTGGCCACGAAGTTCTTCCATGTCATTGGTTAGGTATCTAGTCGGTTTCAATCTCAGTTTTTATTTCTATACTTTTAATGATTCTAAGCAATCACAAAACTTATTTGTAACAGGCGATTGTGCTTGGGGTCTTCCCTCGTTGTTCGTAATAGGAGGATGGGGGATGAGGCAACTTTTCAACAAGGTCGGCCCATATCTCTTGAGGGTGAGATGGCCTGAGCTCAGAAGCTGGCGAGCAAGTTGGAAGGACAACAAGCTGAGGCCCGGGCCAAAGAGCAGCAAGATGCCGATGAGCTAAAAAAGATCAAGAAGGATCAGGATGCCGTGGTTGGGAGGCTCAAAAAGCAGGTGGCTACTGCCAAAGAGACAGCATTAAGGAGTTCAAGGCCTCCAATGATTTTCAGGAGGCTGTTGAACTTACAACCTCCAAATATTTTGGCGAGGGCTTTGATTTTTGTAAAAGGCAAATCGCTCATCACCATCCCAACCTTGACATTGACCTCCAAGGCATGGGCATCGACGCCGATCTGCTGGAAGAGGAGGAAAATAAGGTCGAGGAGAAGAAAGAAGAAGAAAAGAATGAGGACTGGGAGAAGGGCAAAACTAGCCCTCTCTCTCCTTAAATACTTTATAATTTTTCCTTCTTTATTGTAACGAAGAGATGTAATCCTTCCCATTTTTTAATGAATGAAAATCTCCTCTTTCTTAATGTTTTTCCTTGCACTTTCTACAAGTATATACTGGCGACATCATATCAGATGAGATCAGCAAGATGAACTTGGCAAACACAATCTACTTGGCGATCATAACAAATACAATTTACCTTAATCAGGCAAATGTCAACTTAACCCATGGCAACTAAAACTTAACGAATTGACAATGTGAAATTAGCGAATATCAATTAATCTTTCAACAAATAAATTCACTTGGCGAGTTTAATACCTTGGTGAAATTTTGAAACCCTTTAATCTTGGCATGTTAGTTTGGCAACAAAAAGATAATTTTGGCAACCTCCAATTAGGCAATGTCAATAAGTTTAAGCTTACTGACGTAATTTGATGATCTATAGTGGAGGGACAGACGATAGTGATATTTTTCTATTTAATGAGAAAATTGGCGAATTTAACTGTTGGGCGACGTAGGTTAACCTGGCGAGCTTGATTAATAGGCAACAAGTAATCGAGTGAGTTAACCTCAAGAGATTAAGATGCCTTGGTGAATATTTTGCAAATTTTTTTAAATAAGCAATAAGGGGCAATCTTGGTATTGGCAATACTACTCCAAAACTGGAGATTTGGAAAACAAGGCAATCTTAGTAATAACGACTTGGAACTGGGGATATAATTCAATAAGGCGAGATCAACTTTTCTAGCAAGATATTTGAACATTTTATTAAAATAGCAATAATCATAGAAATTGATAATTTTATCCATTTTGGCAACATATAAGGATCAGTTGGAGAAATGTGATTTTATTGAAATAATCATTGCTACATGGAGATTGACGAACATAGTAAAAACTGACAAAAACAATACTATGGTGACATTGCATTGTCTGGGTGATCATAGGATTTTGGTGATACCACGCTGTATAGGCGATCTTCTCCTCATGGCGATCAACAGGACTATTGGTAATATTTCTTCAAGTGTTCAGCATTTCATGGATGAGATAGTGCCTTCCCATTCATGTCTCATGGCCAATAAGTCATTGGCCTAGACACTTTGACAAACTTGTAGGGGCCTTCCTAGGTAGGACCAAGCTTCACAGCATTGTGCTTTTTTGTAGCTAATGTTACATTCCTCAAGACTAAGTCACTAAGCAAGAAAGATTTGTGTCTAACTCTCTGGTTGTAGTACTTGGCGACTTGTTACTTGTAAGCAACTTGGCGTACCATAGCTCGTTCCCTCTTTTCATCAAAGAGATCAAGGTTGAGCCGTAGCTCGGTTTCATTGTTTTCCTTGTTGAAATTTGATGTCCTAAAACTTAGCATTTCTATTTCCATTGGTATAACTTATTATATTCCATAGACTATCGAATACGGCGTCTCACCAGTAGGGATTCTGCGTGTGGTGTGGTTGGCCCATAGTATGCTTGACAGGTCTTCAACCCATTCACTCTTGAATTTTTCTAGTCTTGCCTTTAGATTCTTCATGATTATTTTGTTAGTGATTTTCACTTGACCATTTTCTTGAGGATGACCAGGCGAGAAGAAATGGCAGGAGATGGCAAGATCTGAGTAGAACAATTTGAATCCATCGTTGTCGAATTGCTTTGTATTGTTCGAGATAATAACCTTGGGAATTTCAAATCGACAAATGATGTTCTTCCATACAAAAATTCTAGTGTTTCTTTCGGTGATTTTGGTGAGAGGCTCGACTTCTATCCACTTCGTAAAGTAATCTATGGCGACGATCAAGAACTTCTTCTACAATGGATCTTGAGGAAAAGGTTCGAGTATATCAATTTCCTATTGAGCAAATGGCATGGGCTGGTTACTGGCACAATCTCGGTAGGAGGGTGATAACTCATTGGAGCAAACCTTTGGCACTTGTCATATTTCCTAGTGTATGTCATTGCGTCCCATTCCATCTAAGGCCATAAATATCCTTGGCGAATAACTTTCATAACCAACGATCTTGTTCCTAAGTGATTCCGCAAATGCCTTCATGAATTTTTCTAAGTACATATTCTGCTTCCTCTAGTCGGAGGCATCTTAGGAGTGGCTCCAAGAAAGGCCTTTTGATCAGTACTGGATTCTGCGTGCTTGGAGTTTGTCTGATGGCAGCATTCCATCCTAGAAGTATACAATGATATCGTCCATCCACGTCATACCTGCTTCTGATTGACAAATGATTTTGGCGACGTCAATACTAGGACTTGGCAAGAATTCCAAGAGAATACTCTTGTTAGAGATGAACTCAGTTAGCTAGGGTGTTAGCCTTTTTGTTTTCTTCTCGGAGAATTTAGCGAATCTTAAAGTTTTTGATCTTTGTTGATATAGCCTTTACCTCATCTAAATAGACGCCACCATGGAGATCCTTGGCGAGGTAATTTCCTTGCACTTGATTCACCACAAGTTGAGAGTCACTGAAGGCGTTCAATGACTCCATTCCCAATTCTGATGCAACCCTTAGTCCGACAAGGAGAGCTTCATATTCGGCTTTGTTGGTGGTGGTTTTGAATCCAATGCGTATGGCATACTCCATCTGTTCATCAAAAGGGATTTGGAGAACAAGTTATGCACCACAACCGTGCTGGTTGGATGATCCATCCACGAAGAGCTTCCATCTGGCGATATCATCTTCTTGTCCCTATTTTTTGGGGATTTTCACCTCGGGAAGAGTCATTTTAGGCTCCGGAGCAACATCATGAGTAAACTCGGCTATGAAATTGGCTAATACTTGGGCTTTGATCGCCATCCTTGGTCAATAGCTGATGTGAAATCATCTCAGTTCAATAGACCATTTGAGAAGTCATCCCGAGGTGTCAAGTTGCTGGAGAATTTGCTTCAAGGGATGATCTGTCAACACTACAATGGGATGAGTTTGGAAGTAATGGCGAAACTTTCTAGCAGTGATCAAAAGGGCATAGGCGAGTTTCCCTGTTTTTAGGTATCTAGTTTCAGCTCCTATGAGGATTTTGCTAACATAGTACACTGGTTTGTTAACTTTGTTCTCTTCTCGGATAATCACTGCACTTACTATTGTTGGCGGGACGAATAGGTATACTATGAGTTCCTCGCTCGTGGCATGAACTGTGAGCAAGGGAGGCAGTCTGAGGTACTCCTTAAGCTACTGAAATGCTATCTTCAATTCGTCTATCCATTCAAAGCTTTTGTTTTTCCTCAAGATCTTAAAGAACGGTAAACACTTGTCTGCTAATTTGAAGACGAATCTGTTAAGAGCAGATACTCGACCAATTAACTATTGCACTTCATGTATGTTTCTAAGCGAGCTCATTGCTAACAAAGCTTGAATTTGATCAGGGTTTGCTTCGATCCCAAACTTAGTGAAGAGAAAGCCGAGAAATTTATCCAAGGATATGCCAAAAATACATTTGGAAGGGTTTAGCATCATATGATGTATTTTCAAGATGCCAAATGTTTCGGCTAAGTGGACGATGTGATCAGTTGCTTTCAAACTCTTGATTAGCATGTCGTCTATGTAGACCTCCATCGTCTTCCCTATCATCTCCTTGAACATCTTGTTCTTCGCAAGACGCCAAATGTTTTGGCTAAGTGGATGATGTGATTAGTTGCTTTCAGACTCTTGACCAGCATGTCGTCTATGTAGACCTCCATCGTCTTTCCTATCATCTCCTTGAACATCTTGTTTAACAATCTCTGGTACATTGCCCCAACATTCTTTAATCCAAAATGTATGACTTTGTAACAATACAGTCCTCTCTCTATGATAAATGAAGTCTTCTCCATATTGGGCAGATGCATCTTAATTTGGTGATATCCCGAGAAGGCATCCATGAAATTGAAAAGTTCATGTTTGGAGGTTGCATTGACAATCAGATCAATCTTTGGCAAAGAAAAACTATCTTTTGAGAAGGCCTTGTTAAGGTCGGTAAAGTCTACACATACTCTTCACTTTTTTTCTTTTTAGGGGGCGATGACAACGTTGACGAGCCAATCTAGATAGTGTGATTATTTGATAATGTTCGCCTTAATGAGTTTAGCCACTTCATTTTCTATGATTTTTAGGCGTTCTGGGACAAACTTTCTTCTCTTTTAGCGAACTGGAGAATAGTCAGGATTGGTAAACAGCTTGTGAACGGTGACACGTCGTAATTCTTCTTCAAAAAAGCCACCAAGGCCTTTCGTAACTCCTCGATCAATTCAGTCCCGATCATAACATGGTAATCTGGATAGTCAAAATATATGGAGATTGGAGTCACTTTTTCCAGTGGCATGGAGTTTTCTATTTCTCGGGGATCTTTAAGACTTATTTCATCCACTTTGTCTCTCAATGTCTCCATCTTGGCATTATTGATCTGTAATTGCTATTGGACACTTGGTTTCGAGGGGGATTCAGTTCTCATAACTGAGATGAAGCACTATCTGACAATCTTTTGGTCGCCCCTCACCTCTCATATCCCCATTGAAGTGAGAAACTTTATCATTAGGTGATTGTCTTGATTTTTTCAAGTGTTGGGCGACCTAAGATTGCATTATAAGGCGACGGGCAATCCACAACAATGAAGTCCTGCCATACCATGGTCTGGTGAGGGTCCGATTCCAAAGTCAAAGGCAACTTGATCCACCCAAGTAGATGCATTGTATTTCCTCTAAATTCGACTAGGGGTTAGTGAAACGGGTAAAGCTTTTCTCGCCCAATCTTCATTTTTTTAAATGCCAAGCTAAATAAGATGTCGGTTGAGCTCCCATTGTCGACCAAGATCCTTTGCAAGTTGAAATTGATGATTGTAGCAGAGATGACTAATGCGTCATCATGGGAGAGATGTAAGCCTCTTAGATCATCATTGGTGAAAGTAATGGGCTAGTGAGTTTCAGTTGTAGGTGTGGAGAGGTTGTATACTTCTTCTTCAACTCGCCCATTAACACTTCTGGCGTGCCTCTTCTGAGATGAGCTTGAACATCCTCCTGATCCAAATCCTCTGTGGATAGTCTGAATACCCCTTGTTGTTGGTCTATTATCTCCATATCTCTTATCAAGCGAGTCTGGCTGCGGGCGATTAGCAACATACTTCCTCAAATATCCTCTCTTGATTAGGTCGGCTATTTGTTCTTTTAGTTGAAAATAATATTCAGTGTTATGTCCATGGTCCTTGTGAAATTCGCAATATTTATTTTTGTTTCTCTTGTGGGGATTGGTCTTGATCATCTTTGGCCACTTCACAAACTCTTCATTTTTGATCTCCAAGAGCACTTGGGCTGTAGGAGTATTGAGAGGAGGTAAAACCAAATCGGGCCGACAAGGTGGAGTGCGAGGGCGTTTGTCATTGAACCACCTCCTTGTATGTCGATCCGACCTCTTGCTATTCACCTCATCCCTGTAGTCAGCTTGCTTGGTGTTAGGCTCCTTTTTCTTATGATCGTCTCTCTCGCCTTCTGCACTTGGCCTTGGCCTTGGCCAATTCTTTTGCGGCGATGTACTTGTCGGCTTTACTCTGGAGTGTTGACTTGTTTTTTGGAATATTTTTGGAGAGTGAACCAAATAGTGGTCCTGGACGAAGCCCTTCCATCATCACCATGATAATCACTTTATCACTAGGGCTTCCACCTCCAATACAGTTTGATTGAACCGCTTGACGTATTCTTTCAGATTTTCTTCTTCTTTTTGGTGGATTGTGAAGAGGTGAGAGACATTTTTCTATCTGACTCTACAATTCATGAAATTGGTGACAAAGAACCTGCTTAGGTGGCCAAATGAGTCGATTGTCTTCGAAGTTAACTTTCTGAACCATGTTCTCACCGAACCCTTCAAGTTTGCCGAGAAAGCTTTGCACATCACCTCATCCGAGTATCCTTGGAGTGTTATCAAGTTCCTGTGTGAGTCCAGGTGGTCTATCAGATCTGTCTTCCCTTCACACACCCCGAGTTGAGATGACAGTTTAAACTTTGATGAAATCTTGGTCCTCATAACTCTTTCTGTGAATGGCGGCTTGGTCTACCTTATCAGGGCATCTATAGTAACTAAGGCGTTTGCCACTATGTTAATGGCATCGATCTTAGCATCCAGATCTCTGATCCTTTAAGTAGTGGATTTTTTTGGGTGCCTAGTCATTATGACGAGGTGACCTTCCTCTTTTCTTGGTCTCCTTGTCCTCTACCTCATGTTCTAGCTAGATGACTAAGACTCTGACAGAATAGGATTTCTTTCTCGTCTAGAGTGTAATCTCGGTGATCGAGGTCGTCTATTTCAGGTCTGACTAGTAGTGACTCTGATATTCACGATTGCCTGATCGATGAGGACGGCGAGATCGACCAAGATCTTCTGGGACAGGTGCAACAAGAGGTGGCGGGTTATTTGTGGGAGGTGCTGTATCAGGCAAGCATTGTTCTCATTCATGACCTTTATTTGTTTGGCGATCCCATGC
>BRYE01000004.1:18105781-18110781 GCA_030159115.1 Actinidia arguta var. hypoleuca | reverse complement strand
ATTCAACCGATTTTATAATTAATAAATAATAAAAATATAATTTTATTGCCCAAAAATCATTACTAACAATAAAAATCATTACTAACAACCGGTCTTATAATTAATAAATAATAAAAATATAATATTCTGTTATAGTATTATTTTTACATTTTAAAAATTATTTTGAGAAAATTTTGTAGTAATTTCAAATAATTTTAGCGATTTTTATTGCGATTTGAAATTCTTCGATCGGGTTTTGAGTAGATTGTTCGAGATTAGTTTGATTGTGTCTCTTGTTGAGGTTCTCGATCGCGATTTTTGATAGATTAAAATTTTAATATTGGTCTCATAGGATTGAAATTTTTTTTTATTATAAAAAAATGATCCAAATTTCCTATAAATTTTTTTAGTGTTGTCAAAATATTACATAAAATATTATGAATTTTTAGGGCTGTCAAAAAATTATAAAATTATTGAAATTTTGTTGAAATTTTTTTTTGTTATAGAATTTTTGATCTGTTAAAAAAAATTAATCTGTTAAAAAATTGGCCGATTCAACTGATTAAAAAATCGGCCGGTTCGATAAAATACTGACCGGTTCAACCCAGTTCGCTTGTATTTTCGATAAAATATATTTATCAAACCGATTAAGTATCCAATTTCCAGTTAGACCGGTCGATTTGGTCCGATTTTGATAACTATGCTTAAAACACAACTTTTTATTGTGTTTTCAAAAGCCACAATTTTGAACTCCAAATATGGGAAATTGTTCTAAAATCAGGATTAAAAGCCACAATTTTTGCGTATTCATCTCATGGTTTTATGACAGTACTTAGATTTAGCCCCATTCTGCCTATATTTTTAATTGTGTTTTAACGCGGAAGTCTAATTTTGTTTTGTTTTTTCACTTGGCCTAGATTTTTTGTTGGAATGGATAGTTTCTTAACCTAATTTTTTTAAAGTCGGTTTGACTTGAATGTTTAGTAAATCCGGTATTTATTAGTGATTTTTTTATTAATTCATGACTAAAAATATTAATTTTTATCCCACTTTTCATATTTTAGACAAAAGTACAACACTAGAATTTTTTAACTAGGCTTAAAGGGTACCTTATAAATTTATAATTTAGTGGAAAATAACTTGGTTTTGTTTTCAATTAATGGGGAAAATAACTTTAGTTTTTAGAGAAGTAAATTTGTGAGCTGTTTAGCACAAGTGAAAAGCGTGATACTTTGGGATTGGGTCTAATTTATTGGGAAAATTGTGAAACAAAGAGTTAACGTGGAGGGGTCATTTGGTCGGGAACCGTTGAGGAATTTTTGATGGTGGTAGAGACCATATTGGTACTACAAGCTATATACATGTCTAGGTTCTGTTTTATTTTCTTAATACCGGGCTTTGTTCGGTTTATTTTGGGACAAGTACATGACTTCTTTTGAAGAATGTGACAAGTACCTGTGGGCTTACAATTTTTAGTAACTTTCTCCTTACTGCCTCTTAATGCAAAATATAGCCTTGTTGTGCTCATATGCAAAAGTTTACTAAGAGAATACTATAAAATATTACGATTAATTGTAGTATATATTATCATATGATCGGTTGTAGTTAAAATATTACAGAGTGTGTCTTTTTGTTAAAAAGAGTTAATGGAGATTGTTATATCTAATTGTGGTGAATGTTATAATTTCTTGTTATCTTTATTTTTTTTTTTTTGTTACGATCGATCAGTAGTAAATGTTATGACTCATTATGATATTGTTATACCTGAGCGCATAATATACATTATTTTTTAATGCGTGTACAGTTGTCATTCCCATTTTCCAACCATTCCTCTTCAATTGAAAGCAATAAGAGATTTAATGTCAAGTTGTTAGATGAAGAATTTTATACTTTTGGAAAACCGTGATCAAAATTTGGTATAAATTCTGTAAAGCAAAATCAGAATTAAAAGAACATATCGTACTAGATTGCACAAATACAGATTAAACAGTTCAAAATTAGTGTTTGACAATTTATCTTTAAGACAGATTACGCCCTTAGCATAATGCTAAAGAAACTATGCACTAATGTCCGAGACAACAATCTTTACACAAATAGAAGCACGTACACTACTTTATGAATGCCCAAGCTAACCAAACTAGTGCAGTACTTTCTCTCTTAAAATATGCAGTATGTATGTGTGCAAGATTTTGAAGAAATTGGATGACAGAAATGGCATACCCGAGGAATTTATATAGGAAATGAGGAAACTGTTCGGAAAGGACAAACAAGTATGAAATGTGTCTGGTCGTTAGAGTAACAGGACCGGTCACCGGCAAACCGGTGCGGGCTTGAAATGATGCCCCAGTTACTGAAAGTTCATCTAGAAATTAAAAAAAAAAAATCAGAACTAAGATATATATAGCTAGTTTAGGCCCCAGCCTTACTTAATTACCCTTAAGTTCCTAACACTAAGATGAGTTGTTTGACCTGGTGGTGGCGCGCATGGTTCAATAGTGTACTCACGCTTAGGAATGACCCCTCTCAATCCTCTCCAAGAATCCCAACTAAAGGCTTACATACCCACTCGTTTTTACTTGGATAACCAACATGAGACTTGGGCTATGCTACCATATTAAGCGGTGGCTTTTTAAGTAAATTTTCATTCAAACCTTAATTAGTTTGGGTTAATTGATTACATAGAGTTAATCTCCATATATAAGAGATGGGTTAAATACACTTTACCTCCTTAAAGAATTAACCCATTCTCACTTTGGCCCTCAAACAATTAATTTTTCCACTTTGGCTCTTCAGTTGTTGAATTGGTTGCAATTAAATCCAGTCACTAACTTCCATCCAACTTCTGTCCAGCTTTTAACAAAATTAAACACATGGCACCAACGAGGCAACACATGGCACCAACCAAAACCCATACCCAAAATCCAATATCCAAATCTATCCTAACCCATACTCAACATTCAATACCTAAATCCAAAGCATAACCTGACCCCAACCTAACTCTAACCCAAAACCACCCTTTCTTCCTCCCCAAAACCTAACACCCTTCTTAACTCTACGCAACCTACACTCAACATCATAACACACACACAAGGGGGATGACTCACACCAGATTTGTAAGTCACCAGGGTTGCAAAGCTAATGAATCATTGCCCTTGGAGTCACCTAGTACGTGAATCGCCATTGTTGGAATTGCTTAGCATGTGTATCGTCGCCAACAGATTAGTGGCCCACAGCCACGACCACCGCTAGAGTCGTGAAGCAAATTAAATGAACCATCCCCTCTCTCTTTTTGTGTCACGCTCCGATTTTTACATACTGAAAGAAGTAAATTAAAAGACTCGCAATAAATCTAAATAAATCTAACTTTGAAATTTTTTAAAATTTTTAGCAAAATCTCCGTTATAAATTGAACAATCCAACGGTACACCCGCCTCAATATCCACCTAATAAACAAAATAACAATAATAGCAATGCCACTACTGGCTCAATATACATCAACTAGAATGCCACTACCGGGTGTAATATACAATAGTGCCACTATCAGGCTCAACCATAACAACCATAGTAAATTAAAGTTATCCCTTGTCAGGCCCAATCCATATTTTTTCTTAAAACACAGGTGTTAAGGAGAGGAAAACATGAGCCTTATAGATAGCATAGAAGGGTCATAACTGGGCGATGCGAGACATTTCAACACACACTCTGGACCAGGGCAACCGGATCGGCACACTTGACAATTGGCCCAACTTTTGACGATAGGTCCAACCTTGCACTGATACCACTTGCTATACCCAACCCATCTTTCTCCTTAAAGCCCAAGTGTGAAGGAGATGGAAACATGAGTCTTATAAACAACATAGAACAGTCATAGCTGGGTTATGTGGGACATTTTAACAGTATCGAATAATACATGTATATTTACATTTTATTTTATAACATAATCAAAGAAAAGTAAACCAAACATCCTCTGGGACTATCTCAACGATCTCAACCTGCACGTTCACCTAAAATGGTTCCTAACAAAATGGGTAAGCATAAAACTTGTCGAAAAATTTAACAAAGCATATAAAATTGAAATAACTATCACACACATCAACACCCAGCTGTACACATACTGTTCAGAAAGGGGGGAAAGGAGAAAACAATGTAGCACACAAACATACAACCTCACAAATAAGCTGACAATTCTACCAAAGAACATATACATCAACTCTCAAATCTTTAATGGTATAACAAATAATCGACATACACGTCTTTAACCATACCATAACTACACACACTCCAATTTACAACTCAGAGAGAGAATCAACTCGTGACCAGTGTACATCCTCTGCAAAGGCATGTAACACTCAACCAATCTATACGAAACAATAAGTCAACATCTTCATCAACCCCTTACGTAGGCATGTTACCCATTCTTGTTGGTTAATATCCTCCGCTCTCCCTTTCTTAGGCACGTTACAACCCGATCACGTTCTCGCGGTTTAACACCCTCCACTTCTCTTTTCTTAGGCATGTTACAACTCGATCACGTCTTTCAGCTCTAGGTGAACAACCTCACACCCACCCCTTTCTTGGTATGTCTACCCTAATCCAGGTCCACATCATCACACCAACTCTAGTCACATACACACATTCACTGACCAAACCAACACACACTGACCAAGTCCATACATACCAACTCTAACCACACATACTATAATGACCCCCGAGTGGAGCACTGGGCCCAAAACTTGATAGTCTTAACCACATGGCTAAAATGCTTAGGCCCAAGTTGTTAGTAATATTCGACAAGACTCTTTATATATTAGACTAACAATTTTTATCCCACCAATGTAGGAAGGAGTGTCACAATCCTCCCCCTTAAACACACGATGTCCTTGTCGAGTTGCCTATAATCTTCCCCTTGGCTTTGGATGGCAACCTATAAGAAGACATAGAGCATCCCATTAGTGGACACATGAGGCACTACCTCTCTTCGAAGCCTCTACTCCTTTAATTGCACTGCCACAGGGCCCATG
>BRYE01000004.1:18100781-18103281 GCA_030159115.1 Actinidia arguta var. hypoleuca | reverse complement strand
TCTAAATAGGTTTTGGAAGTACCCACATATCATGGTATTTCATGTGACACTGTTTGTTTGAAGCATTTCGTCGAACGGGTTTTAGGCCTCTTCAACAAGGCCATTTCTCATGTAACTTGGGATTTTAGAGTTCAATGCTTCAGGTACAGATATGTGTGAGTTGTATAGTTCTTTCCTGAAAAACCAGGGTCTAGGGGTTTGGTGAGTTTGAGTGATGGAGTGAGAGGTGAACAACATACCGCACCATTGGTTGAAGTTCAACCATCTACTGGTAGTTGAAGTGAACATCGCCGCTGCTCGTCGGATCTACTTGTCGCCGTCACACGTTAGATCTGCTTGCCGTCGCCGCTGCTATTCGTCGTCGCTCGTCGCCCATCGATCGAAGGTAAGCACCACGGACGACGGATCCCCTGCGCTCCTCCCTCTCTCTTTCCAGGTGGTGGTAGGCTTGAAAATGGAAAAGAAAAAAATGGGAATGTTGAGAGGGGGGAGCCACGGCTTGTGTATTTTGTTTGGGCGGGCAATTTGGAAATTTTTTTGGTGGTTAATTTTAAGGATTTAGAGATTTTTTGGGTTAATTTCACTTTGCATTCTTGTACTTTGATATAATTATCAAATTTCACCCTTTATTTTTAATTTAATCATTCCAAGCCTTTTACTTTTATCATATTATCACAACTTCCTTCAATGGATTCTAAGAGATTAAAATTCCACTAGTGCCCTAAAAAATGGGCATGTGGGAGTCACATGCTCGTTTCCCGTCATTCCTTATGATGCCATATGGACAAATGGGTGATATTAATAATTAACTTAAAATACAAGGTTTGGATTACAAAAATTGATAGCAAAGAGTACAAACTGATAATTAGTCAAAGTGCAATTTTAATTTCCTAACAAAAATTACTTATGCGAAAATTAATGAAAAAATATTAAATTTTGCCGTAAAATTGTATTATCCGAGGGTCGTCAAAGTATTTTTTTTTTGAATCGGAACCGTCTACCTTTTACGTGGGAGTGATTATATCCTCCATGCAATAATTGAAATAAATTAATTAATTATCATTACGTAGTTGATTGAATGAGATAATTTTGTGATTTAAAATGAATCAATGTCCCGATGAAATAGCTTTCATTACCCAATAGACTTTAAAATTGGCGAGAGTAATTAAAATAAAAAATAAATAAATTGAACATTTTTTATCGTCATAATTGTGTTGTGATCGTTTGGCTATCATACATTATCCTATAGCATAATAGGTTGATTCATAACCAAGTAAGTTTAATGAATCGAATTGAAAGGCAGGTACAGACTCGATTTCTCGAATGTTCGATCTAAACCATCAATTTTTTATATCTTATCGATTTTATAATTTTCTCTGAAAATGGTGGCGCTAAAATATCGGCAACGTCTTGATCAGATCATATTCGGTGCATCTATGAGCAATAATGTCCTATAATGCATAATTCGACGCCCATCAAAGCAGTTTTTTTGAATTGGAACCGACTACATTTTAATTAGGAATAATTGTATCCTCTATCTAAAAAATAAAGTGATTTAATTATCGTTACGTACTTAATTGAATGAGATAAATTATCGATTGATAATGAATAAATGAATCAATGTCCAGGATGAAAGGAGGTTCAATACCCGCCCGATAGACTTCAAATTTGGTGAGAGTGATTAAAATAGCAAAACAAACAAAGTGAATGATATGGATCATCATAATTATGTTGCGATTGTATAGCTAGCGCATAATATAATTAAATTTTTAGACATATTATGTAATTACAAAAATTCAATTTTGACCTATCAATTCAAAAATTAAAATATTTATTTTTATTATTCAAAAATTAATTTCAATTTTTTTCTCATTTTTTAAATAAAATAAATTTTATTTTTTTTAAAATGTATTTTTGTCTTGCTATGGCCTACCATTTTATTTTATTTTATTTAATAATTAATAATTTCTTGCTCCTTCTGTGTCGGTCAGGCCAATTACCGTATATTGCCCGTGCCGTACCAGCCTAAGATCGTGTTGTGCCCGTGTCATACCTGACTAAGTCCGTATCGTGCCGTGTCGTTCCAAATCAAGCTAATTTTCGTGCCATGCCCGTGCCGTGCCCAACTTTGACCGTGCTATGTCGTGTCGTGTCAGGCCAACTACCATGTCGTGCCCATGCCATGCCACACCATTTTCGTGCCCCGTGTCCGTGCCCGCACCCGCTCAGACCGTGTCGTGCCCAACTTATACCGTGCCCAAACCGTGTCAGTGTCGATTTTATTCGTGTCGTGCCCATGCCGTGCTATGTCGGCAAGACCCACTTGACACCTCTACGAACGCAAGAGGAAGAAAGAGAAAAAGAAAGAAAAGGAAGGGATAAAAAGAAAGAAAAAGAAAGGGAGAAAACAGAAGAAAAAAGAGAAGGAAGAAACCAAAAAAAATATGGATAGCTTCTCTTATAAGCTTCCGTCCAATAAACGGACATCCAAATCTATCCA
>BRYE01000004.1:18058281-18075781 GCA_030159115.1 Actinidia arguta var. hypoleuca | reverse complement strand
TTGATTATCTGATTAACGGAATAAGTATTTACTTTTAGAGCTGATTTGACTCAAATTAGATTTGACTCAAATTAGATCGTCATGTTTAAACACTCTTGATCTTTGTATAGAAATGTTAGACTTGTTTCCAGACATAGGCGGAAATGTTAGCACTGTGATTGTGAAAATGTTGGACTTACTTCCGAGCATATATGGAAGTGGTGGACTTACTTCCAAGCATATGTGGAAGTGTTATCCATGCTTTGATTAAGGATAGTGTTAGTAGAATTAATTATATGGAAAAATGTATTTTTTATACTTGATCCGTAATTTCCCTCATTTCCTTGACTGAGTGGGATTCGTTTGCCTTGCTTCCCTAGCTAAACGGGATTCGTAAACACTCAACCTCAAAGGTTGAGCTAATAATGAGAGTAATGGTTTTGAGGTTGGATTAATGAAATTGCTTTATATGAGATAAATGTTATTGTTGAGTAGATAAGACACGAGTATTATTTTTCAGATGCTATTGAGCCAGATGTTATTGTTCAGCCTTACCATAAAACCTATAATGTTTATTTATTTATTTATTATGATTAAGTATATTCACTGAGCATGATGATAGTTCACACCCTTATAGTGTTCCTTTTCAAGTGTAAGTCTACACATGGGTCCACTGTTGAGTTTAGACAAGTCGTGGAGAGTCTGATTGAGATTTATTGTTGTCTATATATATTGTGTAGTCTTGTCAGGTTGTTCTTTTTGTGATATAAATATATGTGCATGAGTTTGGTTAGTTGGTGTTTACACATTTTATATTTACCTTGGCGTGGGATGTGACAATCTGCTTTACTGCAAAGACTTGTACAAACCCATGGAGAACGGAGGGAAGAAACCAATAGCAACGAAGGAGAAGGAGAAGGATTGAAAGATGATGAATTGGAAAACCATGGGTCAGATCACATAATGAATTGACCACAGTGTATTTCATCATATTGCCCAGGAGACGATATCGCATAGTCTCTAAAATAAGCTAGACACCATGTACTAGTCGAAAATTGTGAAGAAGAAATTATCAAAAATTACTTGGAAGTTCTCAACATATTACAAGAAATCGAGAAATCCTCAATAGGATACGTATGTGAGAAACAATTGAGAACTTTTAATATTGACAAAATTCACTACATACATTAAAAGTGAAAAGTATCACCATAATCAACAAATCAATAAAAACTTTAGTGGTTCACAATAATCAACAAATTATAATATTATACTAAATAAATTAGACCATTTTGTAGGCATTTTCATGAAAGAGCCTAAATTGAGAAGTTATCAATACGATCGATTCTATTAATTAAACTAGTTTATTTAATCAAAGGGTATTTTTCGGCATGTTATAGGCTTTTAGGACTTTTAGATCAACAAGTTTGGTGTCCTTTTTTTATATATAAGTTGGTATAAGAGGGCTAGAGCCCAGAAGGAAACAGTTTCCTCGCAGCGGGAGTTAAGTTTTTAAATTTTTTCTATTTTAGATCTTCAGCCATGTAATCATACGACGTCGATAAAGAGGGAGTTCGATATATCTTATTGCTGCATTTTTTCAGCAAAATTTAGCACCTTATTATTGTATTTTTTAATAATTTCATCACCTTATTGCTGCATTTTTTAAGCAAATTTGAGCATCTTATTCTTAAAAATTCTAGCATCTTATTGCTATATTTCTTGAGCAAATTCCAACACCTTATTGCTAAAAATTTTAGCAACTTACTATTGCATTTTTGGAGCAAATTCTATTACCTTATTATTGCATTTCTTCAACAAATTTCAGTACTTTATTGCTGAAAATTTTAGCAACTTATTATTGTATTTTTGGAGCAAATTTTAGCACCTTATTGTTGTATTTTTTAAATAAATTCCAGTACTTTATTTCTGAAAATTTCAGTATCTTATTTTTCATAAAACTTTAGTCCTAAACATTTTAGGATTTTATTTTTTTAATTTTCTAGACCCTTTGATATTCTCTCTTTTTTTTCTTAACCCTAACCAATTCTTTTAGAGTGTGGGCTCTTAGATTTTTCTCTCAAAAATCTTGCAGAGAATTAAATCATAAGGATTGGCAGCTCACATTCCATATATATAGGCTAGGTCTCCAACTAGGGTAAGGATATGGATCTTAGGGAGTTCTAGTTTGGTTTCAATTAAAATACTAAAAGTTTTAGTTATCTCATAACTTAATTTAGTAACTTAATTAATCAAAATCAATTTTACTAAATAACTTGGCTTACACTTTAAAGCAAAATGACTAAAATATCCTCATCGCTATTTTATACCATAATTAAAATCCTTCTCTATGGATATCAATAATTAGGGTTGAATTAATTAATCATTACTAAATTCTAATTATTCTAACTCTCATGATTCATAATTCATTTCTTATTTAGTCATTAAAATAATAAGTCTTCATTTCGATAAATAATTTACCGAAAAGACCGAATTCAGATTTCAATAACTAAATTAATGAATTAACTCACAAGTGAATTAAGTCCTAGAAGAGAGTGAGATTCCATTTTGAGAATTAAGTGTTCCCACAGACCTAATAATGACCACCCAAGATACTGAAGTGTTGACCCAATTAGCCTTATTCAATGGTAAATCAAAGTGAACGATATCAAGAATTTAAGTTCACCATTCTCTCAGGATTAAAAGTCAATTGTAAATAGCGAATGTAAGATTTTATCATAAAGAGATAATTTTATATGATTTACTTTCTTACGATAATGCAATTCAGTATATTCCCAATAGACCAATACTTTAACCCAGAATTAATCTATTCTGATGATTGAGATAAACCATCCTATCATATAGAGGTTAATAGTATTATAGTCTTCGTAGATGAGACATCCAATCTCATCACTGACTACGAACTAGTTTAAAATTACCAAAATCAACGATTAATATCTCATGTATGAAAATCTCATTTTCACACATGTACGGCATCTCTCGATAACTTAGGGACATACCATCTCATGATATATAATAATATGCATACCATCTCATGATATAATAAGATAACATCCAATTGTATGATTAAATGAATTCTAAATCCAAATAATAATTAAATAGTTGAACATGTAGGTATACATTTCCTAACAAAAGCAACACAAAAAAGAGGGACTTATATGTAGGACCCATTAATTGAACTCATATAAGTTCAATACCCATGTGCAAATCAATTAATCATCCGGGGCTTGCCTAGCCCTTTATTCACGATATATCCTTCACGCTCACCACGTGCTCTAGAAGCCAACTAAAATTTAAAAATAAAATAAATAGGGTGTTTCTAATGCCACAAAGAAATTTTAAGGAGCTACACAAGTTGAGTATATTTGACGAGCATTTAGTAGTTTTTCTCTCTTATTATTCTCCCTCTATTTGAGTTTCTCTACAAACCCAACACATCCTATGTCTGTTTCTGTAAGTATAGATCATACACCCACAATTTACATCATGGTAACAACACCTTAATTCTTAGATTTAACTCCATTGATTATTAATCGAGCTTTTACTTATGGCCTCAAGCCAAGAGTTGAAAATTTTATTGGGGGTTTATATTGGTGTTCAAAGTTAGAATTAGGATTCTAAGGTGATGTTTGTTAATTGTTTAATTTATGTT
Organism: Actinidia arguta var. hypoleuca; assembly: GCA_030159115.1. NCBI lineage: Eukaryota > Viridiplantae > Streptophyta > Magnoliopsida > Ericales > Actinidiaceae > Actinidia > Actinidia arguta. The sequence goes on along the minus strand of BRYE01000004.1, from coordinate 18,072,132 downwards.
TTTTTTATTTAATTTCTCTTTTTTTTTTATAAACGTAAACAAAAACTTGTTTGCGTTGTTATTTATAATTGTAGACAAGGCAAAATTATTTTTACTATTTTTAAAAATAGTGAAAACAAAAAGATATTTTTGTGTTATTTACAAAAAAATTTCATCCAAATTTTTTCCACCACCACCACGGCTATAGTTGCGGCACTACCCTCACATGGAAATGTCCACCCATTATGCAACTATCCTCGGCCACGCTTTCCTCACATGGTTGCTCGATGATTGCGCCATGATCTCCTCACACATCTATGAAATCTGCATTTATAAAGCTGCTCATAATTCTCCAAGAAAAGGTAATTGCAATCGCAATTCTTAAGTTGTTACTATCTTATTTCTTTGTTGTGTTTTGTCGAGTAGATTTATCTCCTACGATCTCATTGCCACGCCAGAGAAATATTGAACGGCCTCACTCCGTCCGTTAACATTTGTCTCCTTGTGTAGGTGATTGAGGTCGCCACCTTGAACAATTTTGATTGTTGGTTGCTCGCCCCAGATTTCTACCACAATAGTTTGGTACCGTCTGTGGGAACGACAGTTCTCTAAACTATATGCATTTGCGTAGTTGTCTATTATCTAGACAAAGTGCTAGGAGTCCCATAGATAAAAGAATACCTCCAATGGCCGGTACTAATCAGGCTCCAAATCCCGAATGAGTCCACCATGACATGCACGACATTGCCGAGAAGATTAGGATCATGAATGACTTAAACGCACAATTAATGCAACATCTCGCCACTAATAATCCAGCTCCTGCCACCTTTCCAGTCTTTGAAGACGCGAACTAATCTTGCCATGCTCACCGATCGGGCAACCATGACTTTTAGAGTCACCAAAGTGCCAGTCAAGGACATTCTGCAAGGAGCCATCGTCGCCAGCCCCCAAGTCCTCACTCTAGACATGGAAGGCAAAGGAGAAACCCAAAAATATTTGAGTCGCGATACTCCAACAAAAACCAAGAGTTAGCCAGCGAGGCTTGTAGGAGGGGAAAATCACCTCACCTGAATGACCATTTCGATAGATGTCACAGTGATGTATCGACTGAGCAAAAATTCAAAGACTTGGACGCCCAAATCGATGCTATCAACGCTGGTGTGAATGCTTTAGTAATCGTGGACGCATTGATAAGATAAACAAAACCCCCAAGAGCAAGGAGTTTGTGAAGTGGCCTAGGTATCAAGACCAAGTGTCGTGAGTTTTACAGAGATCATGGCCATAACATAGAAGACTGCTTTTAGCTAAAAGAGTGGATAACTGACTTGATCAAGAGGAGGACTTGAGGAAGTTCGTGGCTGATTTCCAGAGACCAACCATGCCCGAAAGAGGATACGTTGATAACAGGCCTACTGCGCAGAGATCCAAACCATCCATGGAGGTTTTGGATCAGGAGGATGTTCGACGTCGTCAAGAGACATGCTTGGGAAGCAAATGAGTGAGGAGAGGAAGAAGTCTATAATCTCTCCTCGCCTATAACCAAGGTGAGTACTCCCATCACCTTCACTAGTGAGGATCTGAGAGGCCTTCATCTCCCCCATGACGACGCTCTGGTCATGTCTACCACCATCACCAATTTTCCAAAGGATTTTAATTGACAATGGAAGTTCTGCTGACATCTTGTTTATCTCGGCCTTTGACAAGATGAAGATCGGGCAAGACGAGTTCCACGCATTTCACACTCCTTTAATCGGATTTGGGGGAGGATCAATTCACCCCCTTGGGTGGATTAGATTACCTCTAACTGTGGGGACAGAGCTGCACCAGACAATAGTGTGGCAAGATTTCATTGTTGTGAATTGCCCCTCACCCTACAATGCTATTTTGGATCGCCCCACGTTGGGCAAAATCAAAGCCATCATCTCCACCTATCACCTAATGATGAAATTCCCAACCAAGTAAGGTGAGAGGTGACTAAAAGGTCTTGAGGCAATATTTCATGGCTGCGATGAAACCAAGTGACAAATAGCAACTACAATTAGAGGAGGCCGAGATGGAAGAACTAAGAGACGAGGTAGGGACCACACCTCTTCTATATCCTCAAGATATGGAAAATACAAAGACGTTAGAAGAAGTGACTCCGATCTCCATACATTACCATCATCCGGATTGCCATGTCATGATTAGGACCGAGCTGACAGCAAAACTACGAGACGCCTGATATGTTCGCCTGGTCATAAGGTGAGGTCCCTGGTATAGATCCCCACATCGTTATACACAAACTTTTTGCCAACCTGAATCACCCTCCTGTTCACCAAAAGAGAAGGAAATTCGCTCTTGAGCGATTAAAGGTAATAAAAGAGGAAGTTTTTAAGCTTATTGATGCCAATGTCATTAGGGAATTCCATTAGCCAGATTGGTTGGCTAACATTGTCATGGCCCCTAAGAAGGGAGAAAATGGAGAGTTTGCATTGATTTCATAGATTTGAATAAAAAGCATGCCCTAAGGACAACTTCCCTCTCCCAAAAATGTATATTATAGTCAACACTACGTCAAAGCATGAGCTCCTAAGTTTTATGGATGCCTTCTCTCGGTACCACTAGATTAAAATGCATCCTCAGACATAGAAAAGACATCCTTCATCACGGAAAGAGGGAATAAAGCCTTCGAGTGGACGAACCAGTTGAAGTTAGCTTTATAGCGACTGGAGAAGTATCTAGGATTGCCCTTTCTCCTTATAATTCCTATTTTGGGAGAGGAACTTACTTTATATTTATCCGTTTCACCAACAATTGTGAATGCCATTCTAATCAAAGAGGAGGACAAAATTCAAAGACCAGTGTATTACGTTAGCAAAGTCTTTCTCGGAGTAGAAAATAGATATTTGAAGATTGAGAAGCTTACCTATGCACTCATAATTTCAGTGAAGAAGATCCATCATTACTTCCCTACACACCCAATCATCGTATTGACGGACCAACCTCTCAAGCAAATCCCCTAAGGACCTGACACTTTAGGTTACCTACTTAAGTGGTCCGTCGAGTTAGGCAAATTCCACATCGAATACCTACTAAGGATGGCTATCAAGGCCCAAACATTGGCTGACTTTACCTACCCCAAGGAAGATGAGACTCTAGACCCTAATGACAAACTCGCCAAAAAGGGGGAAGTCAAGAAAAATGATGGCGACACGATAAGATAGAAGCCATTCGTAGATGGATCATCCAATAACCATGGTTGTGGCGCTTACCTTATTCTCCAAACTCATTTAGGGGAGTTGATGGAATACGCCATACACATTGAATTGAAAACTACCAATAATAAAGCAGAGTATGAAGCTCTCCTTGCCGGATTGAAAGTTATAGTAGAGTTAGGAGTAGGATACTTGGAGCTTGTGGTAAATTAAGTCCAAGGGGATTACCTCACAAAAGATCTCCGAAGGGTGGCATATCTAGACGAGGTGAAAGTTTTGGTGATGAAGATTAAAAATTTCAAAATCTAGCAGATTCTCCGAGAAGAGAACAAGCAAGTTGATTTCATGGAAAACCTAGTTTTCACTTTCGACTTCATCACAGATAGGAATATCCTGCTGGAGTTCTTGCCAAGGCCAAGTATTGATGCCGCCAAAACTAATGTTTGCTAGAAAATGACACAGTCGACATGGATGGACAACATCGCCAAGTATCTCAAAAGTGGAAAGCTACCACCTGATAAGCTTCAAGCTTGCCAAATTTGATATTGGTCAACAAGATTTTGTCTCCTCCAAGGAACTCTATACAAGAGATCCTTCTCGGGTCTACTTCCAAGATGTCTCCAACTAGAGGAAGCTGAGTATGTGCTTAGAGAGATCCATGAGGGCATTGCAACTACCATTTCAGGGTAAGGGCACTGGTAAGAAAAGCAATCCGCCAAAGATATTTTTGGCCCCAAATGGAGCGAGATGCCAACATTCACCCAGAAGTGTGATAAATGCCAAAGGTTCGCTCTAGTTAGTTACCTCATTTCGACCGAGATGGTACCAACGAGCTGCCCATGTCCATTTGCACAATGGGAAAGAGACATACTCGGACCATTACCTCAAGCTCCATTGCAGAAGAAATGTTTTCTAGTCACCATAGATTACTTCACCAAATGAATCGAGGCAGAGCCTCTCGCCAAAATCACCAAGATGAACGCCAGGAATTTCATTTGGAAGAAGATAGTGTACTGATTTGGAATCCTAAAGGTAATAGTCTCCGACAATGGGAAGCAGTTCGACAATGACAGGTTCAAGTTATTTTGTTCTAATCTTGTCATCACCAACCATTTTTCCTTGCCAGGTTATCCCCAGGCGATTGTTCAGGTGAAAGTTGCCAATAGAATAATCTTGAGGAATCTAAAGATGAGACAGAGAAATCTAAGGGAGGGTGAATGAACGATCTTCCAAACATGTTATGGGCCTACCACATTACGAATAAAATCTCAACAGGCGAGACACCATACTCATTGGTGTATGGGACAAAGGCAGTCATACTAGTGGAGAGAGGGATGCCCACCTTCCGTACGACAAATTTTTGACAAGTAGGCTAATAAGATAGAACTAAGGCTCAACCTCAACCTCTTTGGCGAGAAGAGAGAATGCGTCCAAGTTTGCCCGGCTTCTTACAAGCATCAGGTCGCCAAGTACTTTAATAGGAAGGTTAGACACAAGTCATTTCAACTTTGTGATCTAGTTCTAAGAGAAGTTACGTTGGCCACCAAAGAGCTTAACACCGAAAAACTTGGTTCAACTTGGGAAGGGCCATACAAAATTGTCAAAGTCGCCAGACTAGGGACTTATTGGCTGAAAGACATGGGTGGGAAAATACCCCCTCACCCTTGGAATGCCGAACACTTGAAGAAGTACTACCAATAGTTATTTTGGTCATCATATTGTCAAGGTCGCCTAACTAATGTTATTTGAGTATTGTCAGCCTCAAGCTCCACTCCATTAGAATATGGATCCCCATGTAGCTATGGTTGCCAATTTTCATATAATTATGGTTATTTTAATAGAATTGTCAATTTCTCTAGGTCCGTTATTGCCAAATCTCCATGTTAGTGTTATCGTTAATATCTATTATTAAAATTTCCAAACAGGGTTATCGCCAATTTCATCAAATGAGTTTTCTCCATGATATTGTTGTAGCCAATTTTAGTATAAATGTTATCGCCAAAATTGAAATGATTATATCACTGATTTTTCTTGTTGACATCGCCTACATGAATTACTGCCTATTTTTATATCGCCAAGTTTATTCACCAATTTCAAAGGATTAAATGCTAATCGCCAAACAATTTTATTCGCCAGATTAACGTGTTGCATCTTGCCTAATTCTTAAATTATTTTACAAAGGTGTTTTGCTCGCCAGGTTCACAATGCCATTTCACCAAATTATTATGATCGCCATGTCAAAAATGTGTCGCCAGTTTACAACCTTGTAGGTTTTGTTAATTTATTTTGTGCTTCTAACAGCCTTGATTCACAAAGTTCAGTTATTTTAATTATGGAGATCACCATTCTGCCAATTTCATTATATCGCCTATTTGTTACTAGTGATGTAGTGAGACCACATTTATATTCACTCGATAACAAACACATTGCCGTGAAAAAGATATGAAGCAAGGCTATTTTATTCATAACTAATGTCACCTTTACAATGAATGTACAACAAAAAAGAGAGACATTGGAGCAAAAAAGGAAGAGTGCCTAAGGCTTGGCATTAAGGAAGCTGATCGGTAGGGAGAGTGGCATCTTGCATTAAGGTTCTATCTTCATCCACCTCGGAATCTCCATCTCCTTCAGCCAGATTGGGATCAATCTGCATGTCTTCGATGTTGATGTCAGGAAAAAGAAGGCTACCTTGTTTTCTCCATAAGTCAAATCCCTTGTATTCTTCAAAGGCTTTGAACTCGTCAACGACTAACTTTTTGGCAAGGCTTTCTCTCCTTTTAAGCTCAGCCACCTCCTTCTTGAACTTCTCCATGGCAACGTCAGAGTTCCCCTTGTCCCTCTTCAAATCTTCCACCTCCTTCTCTAACTTGACTAAGCAGCATCAGAGTGCTCCTTATCAATCACGAGCTCAACCACCTTCTTCTCAAAATCTCTAACGGTCTGCTGAACTCGGTTGACCTTGTCCTTCATAGATAAGACAGTGACTTCTTGGATTATCGCCCTATCTCTTATCTCCCTAGCCCAGTCGACTAGGGAGGAACCCATCACCAGTGCCTGTAGAGGTAACAAGTCAGAACCTTAATGACAGGAAATAAAACCAAGCAGAAATGTTTGAATTTATCGACCTGGTTGAACTCGTGGTAGAATTGGGTGGCCACCTCATCCAGCTCCATCTTTTTTGCCATCTTCTTGTCGGCGGCCAGTACGAAAGCTTGGACAAGCTTCTCCACCACTGCCAGGCTCTTGACCACCGAAGCCTCGAGCCCGAGAACCGCTCCCAGGTTGGCCGACGTGCCCCTCCTCGCCATTGACCCCACGAGGCAGTGCATCTCGGGATGACGTCTGGATGGGGGAGTCTGCGAGTTTGACCTCAGGCATCTTCAGGGGCATTTTCCCCTTGGATGAAGAAGCTTTTAAGGTCCTATCTCGGCCCGTCTTGGCCCTTTTTAGTGGCCTCTCACTGATGTGGATTCTTTTGTCACTAGTCGGGGTAAAGTCTTTTCTTCCTTAGTGCCTTTTGCCTTGGCAAGCCTAGCGAGTTTCTTTAGATCGAACTTTGTCGACATCGCTACAAGAAAAACAAAAGAGTTAAACAAGAAAAGGAAATGGCAAGATAAAGAGAGAAGGCAATACCATCCGATCTTTAGCTCGGGGGGGCAGTCGTGAATCCGACCAGAGCTAGGAGCCAAAGCTAGAGGTACTTGAGTCCCCACTTAATATAGGATAGGGGTCGAATTTTGCCCCCAGTTATTCTTAGCAACATTTCATCAAGAAGGGATGATAAAATCCCCCTCCTTAGTCCCTTCCTAATAGTTCCTACATACTCCACCGAGTCATCTCGAACGTGGCGAACCTCACCCTTGTTAGCTCCAACGTGGGGCATTTTGACAACGTTTTTCTCCTCGATGTTATCTCCTCCACTATATGCCATTTGAGGAACACTTTTGAATGAAGAATATCTTTGACCGAGTAGAACTCCTTAGTTTCAACATTTTGGAGACAAGGTTTAGCCTCTCCTTTTCAGCCTCGGTCAAGGAAGGCTCTGTGTTGCATTGGCAAGATGAAAATATATTCGATGTCAGAATAAACGAGGAAAACAAACAATGGGCTAGAACGAAATAATGTGAATGAACAATCAGCTAACCTGGGGTGCTCCACGACCTCAAAACCCTCGGAACTCCAAGCTCCCTAGATTGTCCACGGGTGAACTCCCAATCGTCTCCTGAAAGAAAGAAGAATTTATTCTTCCATTACTTGATGTTACTAGGGTACCCCTATTAAAGAATACCTAGGCCTTGCCTTGAAATATAACCTGCCCGAGTTTGGCCTTGGGTTTTTAAATAGGCCGAACAAGTTTTTGATCTCATTTAGAGAAATGGTTTACTTATTATATTGCCATAGCACCAATGCACATACCATACTCCGCCATGCATTGGGAGCTAGCTGGGCAAGACATATGTTGTAAAAGGCTAAGATTCTCCTAAGGGTGGGGTGAATTGGGAAATGTAGACCCGCTTGGAAGACCACCTCGTAGAAGACCACCTCGCTCAGGTAAGTCGACATGATGGTCTCGTCAGCCTCAGGAAGCCTCATTTGGACACCAGCTGGGAAAGAACACAACTCCCCAAGATGATCTAGCTCATCTTGGGTCATTATGTTGGTCTCTTTCTTGGGCGGGGTTATGACATCCTCAACTATGGGAAGGTCCCCTACATGTTTAGCAAGATCTTCCCTAGGCGATGCAGATAGTCCCTAACCTCAATTTCCATGAAAGAACAGTCCCCGGGGTGGTCAGAAATCCAAGAAGGGAGCGAATTCTCTAAATCTTCTATAGTGACCTCGCCGGACCTAAACTAAACACCTTAAATAGTACAAAATGGGTTGTGGATACTTACTAGGCGACTAGAGTGGACGCAATGCAGGGAAGGACGAGGTGGCTGGAGTTTATGTCGAAGCAAGGTGAGCAAATTTCAAACTCAGAAAGCAGAAGATGGCATAATGAAGAGGAGCCGCCTATTTATAGGAAGGGTGAAGGGTCAAGATTGAACCGCTTCATTGAACAAGATCAAGTGACACTTTGCTTACCGAGGATGTTTCACAATCCTCAACAGGTGAAGGGACACACCTCTCATTAATGACTGTCAGATGCCACTCATGCAGAACAAGTCATCCTTACCTTGCCTATCATTAATCCATTTTTTTTACTCGATGATGCCAAGTTGTTCTTCTCGGCATCACGAGTAGGGGGCAATTGATGAGGGATGAATTTTTACCTACTCAAAATTAACTCCAGAGGAAGAGACAATCCAATCCGAGGTAACCATGTCGCCACATTGTTTATGAGATAGCCATATCGCCAAAGTCTGATAAGGTCATGTTGCCAATGTCCCTTATGATCTCCACTCAGCATGCCAAGCTGTCTTACGTCACCTGTAATCTCCTCCTAGCCTCTCAAGTAACTAATTCATACTGCTCGGTAGTTTATGTCGCCAATATCTTTATACTAAGGTGAACTTGATTGCCTCCATCTCCACCATAGTCTCCTATAGTTGCAACACTACCTCCACATAGCAATCTCCACCTATTACGCAACTATCCCCGGCCATGGCTTTCTCATGTGGTTTGCCCGATGATTGGGCCGCAATCTCCTCACACGTCTGTGAAATTTGCATTTATAAAAGCCACTCATAATTCTCCAGGACGAGGTAACTGCAATCGCAATTCTTAAACTATTGCTCTCTGATTTCTCTGCTATGCTTTGTCTAGTAGATTTATTTTCTACGATCTCATCGCCATGCCAGAGGGGTTTTAAACGGCCTCATCCCGTCCGTTAATGTTTGTCTCTCTGTGCAGGTGACCGAGGTCGCCACCTTAAAAAATTTTGACCATTGGTTGCTTGCCCTAGATTTGTACGACAACAAATTGCAAGTACTCCTTGTCAACTACTCAAACGCAACAAAGAAAACAATAATATGTTGTAGGAGCATGTTTTAGATCATAGACCATAATAAAAATTGATTATCAAATAGTTTGTGGTACCGTTATGAAGAGAGTTGTGACTTATATGGACTCTTCTATTTATTCCACAGTCCCATGTCCAATGGATATGACACGGGTAAGTGTGTACGATGCGTCCGACACCATACCAAATTTAGGCCATTGGATTCTCTAATTCTTTATGTGGTATCCCTTGCTTAGATAATCATCTTTCTTTTCTTTTCTCTCCTTTTTTCTTTCTAGTCCAGTTATCTTTCTTCTGTGATTTAATGTGTTTTTCGCCATGCAATCAATCTTCCCTTGAGTTTTTTTTTAAATTCAAAATGCTCTTTCTGTATTCTCGAATTCCTGAAAAGGAGTTCATTTCATTTTGTAATATGAGGAACCTCGGGAAAGTTCCACCAGCTTATGGAAATACATAAGTGGTACTGGGAACTGCTGTATCAATTAGTCTGATTTTGCATTGACCTGCTCTGGACTGAACTAGGCTGGTCTCTGCACTGTCATGACTGGCTGATTGGAATTTGAACATCAGCTTAGGCAAACATCTATGAGTTTTTGCTGGTCAATTAATATTTTTTTTGCAATTTTTTGAAGGCCCAACAGATCAAATGCCTATAATTGTTACTCGTGTGATTTTTGATATGGAAGATAATGGTTTCACTTTCACCAGAAATTGAAAGCCGTTAGAGTTTTGTTCTGTGTTTGGAATGATTTTGATCTCTAGTTCATTGTGTTATGGAATATGAAATCTTAAAATGTACCTGAAGATCTCGCATACTGTCCGTACAGATGATGCTGTCTTTTTTGGTAAAATACCGTTCTTATTTTTCTATTTTTAATTTTATAACTTTTAAAATTAGTGGATATAATTTTGTTGTTCATTAAAAGATTAGGGGAAGCCCATGGTCATGGATTAATTTATGAAAAACATGTTTGCGTCAAGAATAGACCCACATGGCAATTGACATATGTTACAGACCCTCTATATTTATGATCACGTTTTGTTTAGCTAGGTGCCACTGATTTTTTTAGAACCTTTTTTTGCCATTAAAAGTGAATGAGGTCATTGCCATTAAAAGTGAATGATCATGTTCTATAGACATGTTTTCTGTCCATCTCTCTCCAATGTTCCCTTTCTTGAATGAATGAGATACGGGAGGTTAAAACTGGGTCACAATGAACTGCACTCGAAGATATCATTTTAATCCATTTTTTATGATTGGATATATCATGGATGTGGATTTGATGCTCTAATAACTTAAAATTTATATTGGTGGAAAACTCTCTACTTCACTTTATAAACTATAATGTATTTCACTCCAAGTGTAGGTATATGCGTTTGTCCTGCGATTCCCGGATTGCAGATTGGTTTTGGTCTTGGGGCTGGATGTGGGGTTGGTTTGGGATATGGTTATGGCATGGGCATTGCTTATGATGGAAACTGAAAATGCTCCAACGTTGGGAGTCAGTAAGTTGATATTTTGATTATGGTATTTATGGTCGTTTTATATGCATTGAACTGACTTACGTAGCCATTTCCATCTATATGTTTAGTGATCTTGTCCATTTTATTTATACCATATAAGCGTTGATTAGTTATAATGCACATGCTCATGTCAATTGACTCAATTGTTTGTATTGTATTATGTAACCTTCCTGTAAAGTTGAGTGTGTAGTAGTGTCATACGATCTCCTTGGGAAACTTCTTGCAGTGAATTAATTGCTTATGATGCATATCTATGTATAATATAATTCATTACGTTAGGGTTATTTAGTCTATGGAAATTAACATTTGAAATAGAAAAATTGGATTAAACAAGTTGGAAGACATTTGATCTCTTTATAAGATTCAACTTGTGGAGGACATGTCGTCATGGTGGAAAGGGGTAGGGATGGATTGGAGACAAGTGGCAAGGTATGCAAGCAGCGCCAGAGAGATGCTTCCAAAGTCCAGGCTTTGATTTGGCATGATTTAGATAATGCTCAATCTACTTGGGAGTTAGGATAGTTATGTTTTAGGCTTATGGAGTCTTGTTTATTATTATTTTTTTTCACTTTATGTATTTCGTTCAATTTAAGGCCAGGGATCTTTTGGTAGTTTCTAGATATAATGGACATTGGTTGCAGGACCCATGGGTCGTAGTATGGGTCAGGTTTTCTATTTGAGTTTTGTTTAATAAGTCCTACTTGGCTTTTTATTGGTTTTGGTGGAGTCAAAAGTCTTAGTTTCCTAATCGAAATTCAATTCTTTCTAGGTTAGGAATTTTTGCAAGTCTATAAAGGTGTGTGATGCTTCAATATCAACAAAGATCTATTTTAACAAAAGTTCCAGAGCTTTTGAAGCCTCTTTTAGATTGTGTGATACAATAACAACCATATATCCCTAAGGTGAGATGCCCAAGGAAACTAGGAGTGATTTCTATTTTCTACCTCCTTTTTGTAAAGAAAAATTCTCCTGAGAATATGAATTTTTGGTATTACAGTGAGGATTCAATCATGTCCTCGCATTCAGGAAGATGTTTGAGGGGGCGTATGAGAGGGGAATTTTCTGACAACTGGTGTGACGAGATTCTTGGGCAACTAGACTGTTTTTGAAGGAGATACAAGAATGGGACAGCCACAATTGGCACATGACTAGAGATGAAAGCCAAACTTCAGGTGAATAACCTGCATGTTGCAGTGGGAGAACAAGGATGAAGATCAGACACTAGAATGCGGCCAACCACAAGAAAATGTTAATGAAGGGGATGAATTCAATTATGGAGAAGGAAAGTGTGATGTTATAGGGAAGATGAAGGTGATACTTATTTCCTTAATGATGTCAGGTGTATTCTAGCGGCCCCTAAGGCGGAGGAAGAAGATTGAAGATGAACAATAATCTTCTAAATGCTATCCCGCTTTGGAAATCAACTTAAGATGCTTGTTATTGATGGTGGAATTGTATGAATGTTATCTTCTCATCCACACTTGAACGACTTAAACTTCCAGTGGAGCCTCATCCTCATCCTTAGATGATAGCTTGGATAGTTAGCTCTTCTATACTGGTAACTCAACTAGAAAGAAGACCTTTTGTCTCATGGTAGCCTGCTCTAGTTCCCTTAGGAAACTTTCATTATTGGGCTATCCATACACTTCACATGTTTTGGGCAGGGAAAAGAGTGAAAAAAAGACTGCTTCCAAGGCTTGTTGAAAAAAAAGAGAGAATAAAGGTCATGTTATATCCTTATCCCTCCCATTCCTTGCTCTCCATCAGGCGGGGGCAACCAAGGTTGTCATGACCCAAAACCGGCAAGGTGAACCCAACCAAGAGGGCAGACCTCAAGCACTAGAACACCTGGTTATTAATCAATATTCCATGAAATCCATGCATCCGCAAAACATAATATGCCCATTCATCCAATTCTAACCAAAAACTAATATGCAATTAGGAAAATCAAAGTCACCAAGTTCTTCTCCAACCATTAATAATATACAATATGCTCTGATCCATCTAAATACCAAAAGAAGTCACATGCCAAAACATAATTACAATATTCACCTTCTAAACAAAGCATATGCGTAGAAATACAGTCTTGAGCTTAGCCTTAAGATTTTGTCATCCCAACACCAAAAGCAAACACTAACTTTAACTCCCACTTCTAGTTCTCTAAATCAATAGACTTCTCGGGTGAGGCAAGCCACGATGCAACTAATTATTTGAAAAAAGATTAAGAATGAAAACATGAGCTAAAGCCCAGTAAATTTACATATCCCAGGAGATAGGGCCAATAGCGAAGTTTACAAAGGCATTGAGAAGAAATAAGGTAAAGGAAAAACTTGTACTTCATTCATATGTTTTGATATAGGTAATTTCAAGATTTTTCATGAATTAAAGTGATAAAAAAAACCATTCATGTTAAAGAAATTCTTAAATAAATTTATTTATTTCATTAAAATCACCATCTTTATACCCATCTCATAACCACCATACATAGCCAGAGAGTCGCCTTACCTTGCCTTACCTCATGACTAGGATACATAGAAACGAGTGACAGTACCGTTACTCATTTATGTATCTAGCCAATTCAATAATTTGGTCCCGAGGACCCTTTACATAAAGACCTTTGGGGCCCTTTAATATTTCGGTCCGCAGATTCTTAACATATCGGCCCTTGTTGCCTCAAAACACCTACTTTTTGAGTGTAACTCAATGGAAATTATTTCAATTTACGTTTTCTATTGTGCTAAAGAATTTGCAGCATAAACTCATTGTTTGAAGAAGAATATACTTAAAAAAGCATAACAGACGTTAGAACAAATTATTGACAACAAGTGGTATAGCAAGACAATTGAGTGAACAAGTAACATTTCTAAAACTAAATGAACAATTCATCAATTCTTTGAGCATAAATCTTACTCTGTAAAATTTGTAGTTTTAGAGAAAACAGTTAGTAGAAATGTTGGTCTCATGCTATAAGCATGCTCAACTTCACAGGTACAAAAAATGCTAGTTATGACTTAACCTGAGTCAATTACTTAGTTAGAGGTGCCATTTATTTTCGTAATTTTCTTGTTTTGCGCCATGCTCGGTCCAGTTTCTAATTGTGCCAGCCCATTTGTTAAAAACTTAGCCCCATCACGGCCCATGGACAAGGTACATTTGTGCCGTTCCGTGCCATTATGTGCCTAATCCTGTTTG
>BRYE01000004.1:18045781-18050781 GCA_030159115.1 Actinidia arguta var. hypoleuca | reverse complement strand
CCAGCCATGCTCCTAAGGCCTCGATGGTAGCCTCTCATCATTTCGCTGATGTCTCTATCCAGGCGTGATGGCTGTTAAAAGAAATTTCGACGTGCATATAACCTTCTATCCTTTGACATCCTTTGGGATTGCCACCGGCTGTTGCCCCTTGTCCAAGCTATAACGTGGTTATCATTTCAAGCTTGCTGAATAGCGACAACTCGTAGATAATGATGGCCCTAGCTTGGGAATTGTCAATGTCTAATGGTGTTCGCACCGAGCTCCTGCGCGAAAGGCCTCCGATCTTGCGTTAGAGTGGTAGCTCGTTAGAGGCCCTCGCCCCAGCCAAGGCCAGATTTTGTCATTGTATATTTTGTTCCCTCAGTTCGTATGAGCTGGTCGAATGGTTTGCCGTGGTCATGTGAACTGGATATGTGAGAGTTCTGTTGCTTCTAGAGGCAGCCGACCGCGCGTGGTTTTCCATTCTGCCTTTTCGTGTTCCCAAATGCGGATCTCACATGTTTCGTTTTGGTGGCTGGCTGTTTACATCCCGCCATAATGATGGTCAGTTCATCCCCTTTGGAAGACCATTGGTTTTTTGTCATAATGACAGACTTTTCGTATTCCGTGCACCCACAGTCTCTTTGCCTCCCTTTTGCCTATCTATAAATGCAAGGCCTTGAGAGGTTTCTTCAAAGTGAAAATGAGACTTCTCTTTACTCACTATTGCCATCTGATCACCGACAACTATTCTTTGTCTATCATATGAGCATTTCACTTTGGTTGTAGAGAGCTCATTCTCTTGAATTGGATGGGTGGTTACAACTTCAGGGAGGAACTGGCTGAGCTCTGTGTAATTTTTTCCCTTCTGCGAGCTCTAATTTGGGAGAATTCTCTTCTAGCTGATAAATAATTTATTTTGAGCAGTAAATGCTCTCTTATATCTAATAAGCACTTGGCTGCGAGCAACAAATGCTCCCTTGTAGCTGATAAATAATCTATTATGAGCAACGAGTAGTTTGTACATTCACCTTGGCCGACATGTACATTCGCCGTTGCTGGCATGTGACTCTGTAGGCTTTAATCTAGTTAGAAAATATTGTCGTGCAATCACCTATTCTGCCATCCAGAATCAGATCCAACATGAAGTCTGGGCGGCTTCATTCCCTATCGATCATATCCATTCTTTGGGCCACTCTCCACGAAGATCTTCCAGCACAACTCGATCTCTGTTAGGAGTGTTGCAACTCGGTTATCCGCTTAGAATAGAATGCTTTCTTGTAGCTGATAAATAATCTGCTACAGTCTCGCCAGTGTCTGATATTGCAGACTTCAACCCCGTCAGCCAAAGTCATATCATGGATATAATCTGGATCATTCGGTAACTGATATCTGCTTGGTGACTATTGTATCCAGTTTCGTCATGGATGTATGATGGACTATATACAACAGTCATAAGTAGATATTTGCTTGATGATTGCGTTCCCAGTTAAGCATTTCTATTATCTCGAGACAACTATCCATGAAGATCGTCCAGCGATGCTCGGTTGTCCTCTTAGAATAGATTTTGTAATCGAATGATATTGCACTTGAACAATTCTTTGTAATGACTGAACTTATCTTGTACTTGAACAATTTTCTCTAATGACTAAACTCATTTTGTACTTGAACAATTTTCTGCAATGAATGAGCTTTTCAATTTGAACCTCGCTTGCAATTTATTTTGTATTGCCAAGCTTCATTTTGTATAGTTAAGCTTTCCCTTCGTTGAATTCCCCCAAGTATACTTAGGTAAAACTTAGGATCAGCAAGGTAGAGCTCATATTTTGAACTGAGTTCGGCCAGCCTTCTAAAAATCTTTGCCAAGTATACTTAAATAGTTGTGGGATTTTGAACTGTCTTTTGAGCTTGGCTAACATTGGATTTTAACAAACTCTTGTAGATAGAGTTCAGAGCTTGTGTTGAGCTCGGCTAACCCACCCTCGAAAACTTTTGCTAAGAGTGGCAAAATTTCATGGGCAGAGTTTTGAGCTAACTCGAGCTTGGCTAACCCTCCTTTGATATTTTGCCCAGTGTTCTTGGAAAATTTTGCTGGCAGAGTTCGGAGCTTGTGTTGAGCTCAGTTAACCCTCCCTTGGAAACTTTTGCTAAGTGTGGCAAAGTTTCGCGGGAAAAGTTTTGATCTAGCTCAAGCTCAGCTAACCTTCCCTCGAAAATTTTTTCTAAGTGTGGCAAAGTTTCACGGGTAGAGTTCTAAGCTAGCTTAAGCTTGGATAACCCTCCCTTGATAATTCACCCGGTGTTTATAGCGTTGCTGATCTTCTCGACTACATCCCGCTTTATTGTCACACCATCCCCCACCGAGGACCGTCGTGTATAACCCAGGCTTCCTCCCTTGCACATCTTTGAATGAGCTCTAAGACGACGGAGTTCACTCTCGATTGAAGTCAGTGATTTGATCGAAGAATTGCAGTCGAGCTTAGATGACTGAGGGAAGACACCAAGGGTAAAAGCACTGGTTCTAGTGATTCGAGTTTATCAGATTCATCCAGTAGTTGGGGCTTGGGTTCGGGTGGTGGTGAAGAAGGAGACAAGGACATTAAGGTCGAGGAAGATGAGGAGGTTAACTAGGTTGAGGACCTAGACCAAGTTCTCGTCATAGCTCCTTCATCCCAAGTATCGATTGTCGAGCCTATATTCATGCCAAGCTCAAATTTAGAAGTTGCTAATAACCTTGATTTTCTAGAGGCTCAACTTGCTGCCGAAGACATTGTCGAGCATCTGTTCAATTAGGGTGGCAATTTGGTTTTTAGCTAAGGCAAAGAGGAAGAGGTAATGGCTCCTAGGAAAAGAGTTTTAGGGAAGAAAAAGGTTGTAAAGGATGAGGTTGTGAAGCCGACCCCTAATCTAGTTTTGGCTCTCCTGAACCAGGCTGAGGATCAATCAGTTGTCCCCCATCCCAATGGGTCGAGAAAAGGAAAGCAACAAGTGGATGAGACTTCTCATCAAATGAAGGGGAAAGGTGTTGGCAACTCGTATGGCACTCCCGAGCTCTGGGCTCCAATGTTCACCGTAGTTGAGCTTGAAAAATAGGTTACGTCTACCGACACCTCCAAAGATCATGAGACTTATGTTGCCTTGGGGAATGCTATTATGCTTTCGTAGTATGTGGCGGACCTTGTTGTAGAAGATTCAGAGAGGTTACGTCTACCGACACCATGGATTAAAAGAAGGCCAATTAAAAGATCCATGGTCTTGAAAAGGAGTTAAAATAGGCCAGGGCTAAATTGTCTGACAGCCGCAACGCGGTTGAGATTGCTATTGGGCAAAGGAACAAGGCTCATTAGGAAGTGGCTGAGCTGCAAAAAGTGGCTTGAGGTGAAGTATTTTGGAAGGTTTTTTATCGTGGCTATGAACGAGCTGGGGATTTGTATAAGAAGCAAATCGCTGAGCTTCGCCCTGGTATTTTCTAAGAAGGTTGGCTTGCCTAATTAAGAGAGCTTGAAATCCCTTTTAATCACCCTACTTGGGCAACTCTAGCTCCACTGGTCAAGCTTGTAGATCCGCTGGTGGCTTACCCTCTGATCCTCCTCCATGGCTTCGACGAAGAGGAGTATGCCACTTTGCCTATTGAAGAGGAGGATGGCGATGCTGTTGTGGCCCAAGAGAATGGGCTTGCCAGAGTTAAAGGAGTTGTATCCAAAAGAGCTGAAGGTGTGGAACTTGAGGGGGAGAACCTGCGCGAAGAATAGCTTGTCTGAACTCTTCTCCCAATTTTTGCTCACAGTTTATAATATTTTGGTCCTCTGAACAGACTTCTGCTTTCTTTGTAAAGATTTTTGATCTTGTACATTGTTGTGTTTTTTTGCTTGTTTTCGAATTGGTGTAATTTATTTTGCTTGTTTGCATGAGCGTAGTGTAGAGATCATTTTTGCTTCTGTGTTTCCATCAAAATTTTTCTAAGTATACTTTTAACAAAATTAGTGGTATAGAGTTTGGAAGTCGCGTAGAGCTCGGCTAATTTTTCCTAAAATATTTCTAAGTATACTTAAACCATATGTCCTGCCTTCTGTTTCTGGGGAAGGATATGCTTCAATTTTTTTTCGAATCAAGTAATCTTTTATGAAATGGTAATGAGCAATTCTTTTTACAAGTGTATTTGATAACATGTAAGCTCGGTTTAGAGATAGTTGCATTTTAGTGATAAAACTTTTTCAGATTGTTAGAATTCCAAGATCTCGGAGCTTGTTTGCCCTTGAAGTCTTTGAGGAAGCAAGTGCCTTTTTCGGTGAGCTTGACTATCTTGGAGGGTCCCTCTTAATTTGGGTTGAACTTTCTGTTTGCCGGGTCCTTGGTGTTTCCAACAACTTTTCTCAAAACGAGATTTTCAATTGAAAATTCTCTGTGCTGGACCTTCTATTTATAAGTCTTTGCTAGTTGCTTCTGGTAATCAGCCATTCGTATCACTGCGTTCTCCCTTCATTTTTTGGCAAGGTCGAGATCCTGAGCTAAGACTTCCTCATTATGACCTACGCCATACGCCTCAGTTTGTATTATGGGCAAATTGACCTGTAGTGGGATTACTACTTCGAACCCAAGAGCCAAGGGATAAGGTGTTTAGTTCGTTGCTTTTCGCGGTGTGATCCGATAGGCCCACAAAACATTTGGCAATTCCTCGACCCATTTACCTTTGGCTTCTTCAAGTATCTTTTTGATTCCGTTCATGATCGTCTTATTGGTGGCTTTGGCTTTGCCATATTGGTTCCTTGAGCTTCAAATTTTCTTGTAACTTTGTTGATCACCAATTTTGAATCACTGAATATGTGAAGCTCGAGAATCCCTAGTTTGCTGTTAGACCGGAGTCTCGTGATGAAGGCTTTGTATTCAGCTTTGTTGTTCGTGGCAAGAAAGTTTAGCTTAAGGTAGTGCTAAAAAATTACTCCTTTTGGGCTTTTTAAGACTACCCTTGTCCTTGTCCCTGTCCTTGTCCCTGTCCCTGTCCCTGTCCCCAAGATATTGTT
>BRYE01000004.1:18018281-18025781 GCA_030159115.1 Actinidia arguta var. hypoleuca | reverse complement strand
TTCTAGCCTTTACAAATATTACTTTTATAAACTTAGGACTTGTTGAGTGTTTTGACTGAGTTAAAGAGAATGAGAGATGAGAGACAAGAGAGTTTGGAGAGGAGAACTTTCCTCCACCACTGGCCACCAGCCATTGCACTACTACTCCAGTAAACTCTCATGTCCACCCCCTCTCTCCCTTCTTCTCCTCCTCCCTCACTCTCGCACACACACACAAACACATACACATATATATATACCCATGCACACACATGTCCACCTACGAGTGCAATGGACGTGGCCACCACCAGCCACCTCGACGCCTCTAGTGACTACCACCCTTTTGACTTGTAGAAATTAGTGAGACCTATCTTAGTTGTCGAGAACCACCCTAACGCAGTCGCGTGAATCAAGACCATTTTTGGGTGCTCGCCGAAAATGGTCACCTTTGACCACCACAATGTCTGAAGATTACTCCAATCCCATTATAATCGACCTCCCGAGTCCATTCGTGCCCTCCCTTTAGGAATTGGGCTACCAAAATATATGTGGTACAAACCGAGACTGGCAGTCTGTTATTTTTGACCAACTTTGTTGGTTACTTTTTGGTCACCACCCGGACATCGGACCACCTTTGCTGGAACTTCTAGAGCACCTCTTTATAGACCGCAACCTGTCTCGAAAGTTTAGGTTGCCACCACAACCTTCCACCGCCATCGTTCACCACCGTAGTGAACCTTAGACTCATTCTTTCGCCGTACTCGGCCACCTATGAGTATATATGAGAATGTTTGAGGGCTTTTTGCAGCCCTCGTTGCTTATCCAAGCATTGGGCAAGCTTCGGTTGTCTAATTTTGATAAACGGGGGGCCGAAATGCAATTTCGTCCAGTAGCTCAGTTTAGACCAAGTGTGATCTCACCAAACCTTTAGTTATTATTTTTTGGTTTAGTTTTATGGGATTATAATGTTGAAAAATAATTTGATTAGGTTTGAGTCTTTTTCGTTGACAGTACTGGATATTTTTGTATTGAATTGGACACCGAATGACGGTTTTGCTATACCCTAGTTACTTGGCCTTTGAATATGGAAAAAATCATGCTAAATGTTTTAAAATAAAATGTGGTTTAGTAATTTAGGAATTTTCTGTAACTTTTCAAAAAGAAAACATAAATTACACTTTATACCCATGACTATTATATAATTATATTTTAAACTCTAAGTTTATGGAAATATCATTTAGTCTCTAGATTGATGAAATGGTTAGCATGCAATACTTTTAATATGTTTGGTAGTCTATTGAGATCATTTGAATTGTTATTAAAATGTATTTTGCAGTTACTATGAACTTGTATTTTAATGTAATGGTATGTTAGATTAATTTTGAGATACGCATTGAACCGCATATCTTGTAAAGCTACCCAGGATATCTGGATTGAATAGTAAGAATTGAACATATATTGTGGAATACATATTTGACACATCCTTTGATGGTCCCCGATGATGGGGAATGCGATAAGCGAGTCAGCATGGTATGGAGATATAAGGCTGGGGAATTAAAT
The DNA here is from genome assembly GCA_030159115.1 of Actinidia arguta var. hypoleuca. Classification (NCBI taxonomy): domain Eukaryota; kingdom Viridiplantae; phylum Streptophyta; class Magnoliopsida; order Ericales; family Actinidiaceae; genus Actinidia; species Actinidia arguta. The sequence goes on along the minus strand of BRYE01000004.1, from coordinate 18,024,242 downwards.
TTGATATCATGTCCTGGATTTTGGGGTCGCTCCCTACTTGTTGTCACTAGATGTTAAGTCTTATAATTTGTATATGTAGCAATTAATCGTTATGAGATAATGATTTGGATTTGCTATGTGGATTACATATTCTGTATATATGGATCTTACTGTATCATTGTTGTTTGTGGTCGGGTGAGCCACGTGGTATTAACTACATGATATCTTTAAAATTGAATCCATGATAAACTAATAACTTTGGTATAGCGTTACTCATAAGAGCTTATTGCTTATGATGTTATTTTAAATTGTTTTTAGATGGCAAGTCATAAACCATGAGGATGCCTTGTCTTTGGGTTGAATGCAAGTCTAGGTCTTGTCTATTTTGGACTTAACTCTAGATGTTAGTTGATTATCATGGCATTAAGACTTTGTCTTTGACATATTTCACTTGGTTCTATTTTATTGTGTAATTAAAAGCTCTGGAGATTACTTTGAGTCTTCACTATTATGTTTTGTTTTGTTATGGTTAAATCAGAATGGTATGTCAAAGCTAGATTAGTTAGGCTTGAGGTGGAGGTTGTCCATTGGCCTGTGATGAGGTTTTCACTAACCCTAGGTCAGGGTCATCACAAATATGGTTCGAGAAAATCCTTTCAAGTTCAATTGGGAGTTTTCTTCAGTTGTTCGAGTCCTTTGTAGCTCAATGTGTCATCAATACCAAAACACCAAAGACGTGAGTTCTCTCTTGGCACTGAGGAAGGGAAAAAATGAAATAGTTTGCAATTATAGCAAGAGGTATTGGGAGTTGTACAGCAAGATTGAAGAGTGGTCAACACCAAGCTTAGATTGACTCCCGATGAGAAACTTTAGGATGACTTAACACTAAACCTCCCAATTGAGTTACATGACCTCATGTCCAGGGTGAAAATGTATTCCATGATGGAGGACAATATTAAGTAGGCTGAGAGAAAAGTAAGAATGTCCTCTCGAGGAGAGAGCTTGTTCAAATGCGTCAATGAGAGCTTGTCCATGTGGTCTTCAAGAAATTGATCTTTAAGCTCTTTGCCAAAATTTGAGACAAGTCTAACTACAAAAAGCTTGTCCCAATGGGAAGGGATCTAAAAAAAAGAAATCAATGGTGGAGGTGTGCCTACCATGAAGAGAAGGGATACAAAATAGAAAGTTATAAAGCCTTGAAATTTTTCTTGGATCAGCTAGTGCAAGTTGGGAACTTATAGGAGTTCATCAATCAAGAGAAACAAAGGATGAGAAAACTGAGGTTAGACCTAATCCAAGGTTTGACCGAGAGAAGGAAAGATGTGAACAATGCCATGGAAGAAGACCCCCTTGTCAGAACTATTCACATGATTGGGGATCTGCATGACCCTGAGCTTGAGAATAGGATACAAAGGGCTTTTAATTCATCAAGCAAATGAATGAGGTCCTCTCAGTCCAGCCAGTGGCTAACAAACCAAGATAGAACTCATTTGAGTCAAGAAGCATAACATTTACCAAGGTAGATTTTGTGAGGGTCCAACACCCCCATAACGATCCCTTGGTCATCCAGCTATGAATCCATAATTATGATGTCAAAAGAATTATGGCGGACTCTAACAGCTCGTTTGAAGTGATGTACTATGAATTATTTAAACAATTAAAGTTAATTAAAGCTAATTTAAAGTCAACCCAAGCTCCATTAGTCAAGTTTAAGCTCCGCTTCTTTCTTGTTGACTCGAACATGAATGAATAGGCAAGAACCAAGCTCATTGAGGTTCTAAAAGCAAATATCAAAGTTTTTCTATGGATGCCGTATGAGATGGTTGGGAATTGATCCAAGCTTCATAGGCGTGAGCCCAATGTCATTCCTGAAACTTGACCTATTATGAAATGGGGAAGAAACATGTGGGCATGGTGATAGAGGAGGTCGAGAAGCTATGAGAGGCAAGTGCGATAATATAAATTCTTTACCTGAGCTGGTTATCCAACATAGTGGTGGTAAAGAACAAAAATCGCAAGTGGAGTGTGTGTGTTGATATAACAGTCTCAACTGAACTTTTCAAAAGACTGTTTTCCCTTACCGAAGATCGAATAACCAATTGTTTCAACCTCGGGCGATGCCCGCATGAGCTTTATAGATGTTTATCGAGGTTACCACCAAATAGCAATGCACGACTTGGATTGAGAGAAGAAAACCTTTATCACTCCTATAGGAATTTTTTGTTACAAATTCATGTCCTTTGGAGTGAAGAATGCTGGGGTCACATACCGAAGAATAATCACCAAGATGTTTGGGCCTCTGATGGGGAGGACCATGGATGCCTATATCGATAACATGGTGGTCAAAATCAAAGAAGAACGAGATTATTTAAGGACCTTGCTGAGGTGTTTGAGATCTTAAAAAAGCTTAAGTTGAGACTGAACACAGCTAATTGCTCCTTCGGAGTTAGCTCGAGCAAATTCCTAGAACACTTGGAAACTCACCGAGGAATTAAAGCAAATCTTGAACAAATTATGGCCATCAAAGACCTTGAGAGTCCGAGAATTGTGAAGAAGGTTCAAAGCTAATCGGTATGGTGGTAGCACTTAACCGTTTCATCAGTTAGTCTTCTGATAAGTGCCACCCATTTTTTCAAGTCATTCTAAAAAATATCAAGTTTTTATGGGGAGATGAGTGCAAGCTCGTGCTCCAACAATTCAAAGAGTATTTGACCAAGCCATCACTTTTCTTCACCTCGGATGAGGGAGAGCTACACTAAATCTACCTCGACTTTTCTGAGCACTCTGTTAGCTAGGTGTTGCTAAGGGAGGTAGATAGAGAGTAGCGCTTTCTTTACTTCATTAGCAAGATGTTTACGGATTGCCAAACGAGGTAGCTGACACTAAAGAAGCTTATTTTGGCTTTGCTCGTTAGTTCAAGAAATCTCATGCACTATTTTCAAGTTCATCCAATTGCAGTATATACCAAGTATCCCTTCAAGTACATGTTCATGAAGGAAGACTAGTCCGGGAGATTATTCAAGTAGGGTGTTAAGCTTGGACAATTTGACATATAGTTTCTTTTGAGGGTAGCGATTAAAGTCCAGGTCTTGGCTAATTTTGTTGATGACTTCTCACCTTGAACTATGAGTCCAGAGCCAGTCTATTCGGATTTTGCACGTAGGGGAGAGGAGAGCTCAATAGGAACTCTAGCAGTAGCCGAGATTACACTTGAAACTATCCTCGAGGTTCCCAAGGTTCGTTAGGAACCACCTTAGTTTAATCAATCCAAGGACTTGAAGATGTATGTGGATGAGGCCAAAATTAGCTTAGGTGTAGGAGCATGCATAGTGCTGAAAAGCTCTGAGGGGGCAATTTTTGAACACTACCTTATGTTGAATTTTCTTGTAACAAACAATGAAAAAGAATATGAAACATTCATAGTTGGCTTAAGATTTTCAAGAAGCTACAGATACTCGAGCTCGATATCTTTAGTGGCTCAAAACTGGTGGGCAATCAGGTCACCGGATAGTTTGAAGCTCAGGGAGCCAAATTGGAAAAATACTTAGTAGTGGCAAAGCCTCTCCTCAAGGGCTTCTAAGTTGGGAGACTCAAACAAGTGGAAAGAGATCTGAATTTGCACGTAGATGCATTAGAAGGATCGACATTAGTTTTTGAAGGAGAAATCAAACTTGTAATTAGAGTGGACTTCATCTCAGTCCTGAGCTACAAAACTCGTAAAGAGTCCATTTTTTGCGACAAAGATCTAAGACTAAGATGGATGGATCAGATCATAGATTTTTTGAGCCATGACAAGCTGCAAGAGGATAAAAGAGAAGCGCACAAGCTACGAACTAAGGCAACACATTTTTGGATTTCCCCAACAAGAAACTTGTACAAGAAGTGCTACATAAGCCCCTATTTGTTATACGTCCACCTAAGTTTAGTGGAAGATCTTATATTTGAGATTCATGAGGGAGATTGCTTACTACACTATAGGGTAAATCGTTGGTGTACCAAGCTTTGACAAAAGGATATTGGTTGCTAAATATGCAAAATGATGCCCAATTGTATGTCTACAAGTGCGTAAAATGTCAACTTTTTTCTCCCTTCATTCACCAAACAACTAGGGACTTGATCCCGCTCACCAGTCCATGTCCCGTCACTCAATAGGGGATGGACATAGTAGGGATGCCTCCCTGAGCTCTAAGAAACAAGAAGTTTTTGCTAACTACAACAGATTACTCACCAAATGGGTTGAAGCTGAACCATTGGCCCAGATCAAAGAGGTTACCATAATTCAGCTCATAAGCAAACATATTTTATCTCAGTTTTGCATCCTTAGAGCCTTTGCATCAAACAAATGAAACCTAAGTTGTGGGCTAAAAAGTCAAGAACTTGTTGGACGAGCTTAACATTGAGTTTTAAAATTCAAGCCCAAGCTACCCACAATACAATGGGCAAGTTGAGGCGTCCAATAAGACTATCGTGAATGAGATCAATAAGAGCCTAAAAAAAGCCAAAGGCAAATGGGTTGGAGAATTATCGAGTGTATTGTGGGCCTATCGAACTGTACCATGGAAAAAACTGAATGAAACGCCTTGCTTTTTGGCCTTCGGTTTCGAAGCTGTAATTCCACTAGAGGTCGGGTTGCCCACAATTCAAACTTAAGCTTATGATTTTGACTACAATGCCGAGGTGCTGGCTCAAGACCTTGACCTAGACGAAGAAAGAAGAGAAAATACACTCATACGAATGGCAAACTATCAGAAATAGGTCAACAAAACATACAACCAGAAAGTCCAACACATAATTTTTGGTCGGCGACCTCGTTTTGAGTAAGGTTGTTCGTAATACCAAGGACCAAGTAGACAAGAAGGTTGTCCCAAATTAGGAACGTCCATGCAAAATCACTAAGCTCGCTAGCAAAGGAGATTACAATCTTGATGACCTGCAGGGCAAGCAAATTTGGAGACATTGGAACTTCAACAACTTAAAATTTTTTATCTATGAACATGTAACTACTTTACTTTTGTACCAAGCTACTGCACAGAAAAGGTTGTAACCATTTTTTATCAATTCAAAATTTGAGTTTGGTTATTTCATTGTCATTTCTGTTGATTTATATTCTACTTTACATCGGCCTGAACTACCCAAAGGTTTTTGTTACTAACATTTTTTTTTCAACTGTTGAGAAGTAGATTTACCTCGGTTATGAGGAATTCCGCCTTTCATAACAAAATTTTCGAAGTGTTTAACTTGGATGATCATAGCAAATGCTTGAAAAACTGAATCACGATAATGAACGAGATACAATCCTCACTTGCTTGAGCAAAGAGTTTAGGATGTCCTAATTCAAGTGCAAAACTATTCATTGAACTGCTCAAGAACGAGCTTGAGATGTCTTAATCCAAGCGCGAGACTATTCGCCGAACTACCTAAGCACTGAGTCCAAGGTGTCCTAAACATTCAATGGAAAATCCAAGTTAAGAAAAAATTATCTAAGGCATACAGGCAAAGAGGCTAAAACGAACCCATTACAGTATTACAAAATATAAAGTGTTTTCCTTTGACGGGACTTGTTAAGAAACCTAATTACAATTTTTTTAAAGAAATTTTAATTAGACAAACACCGGTGTTAAGTCAACTTTACTTCTCGTAGGAGTTCTCCAATGAACTATCAATTGCCTTGTTTGCCTCTTTATTAGTCTCTTTCTCTGCCCCTACCTCGAATTGCATCCACATGCATGATGCCATCCCTCGGGAGCTCGGTGTCATCCGCTTTCATAGGTCAGTTAAAATATTCCTCCTTATTAAACCTGGGAGGATGATTGACGAGTAAATCTCAGGGCGGGGATCGGGATACACCACCAGTGGATAGACTATGGACTAGGCTGGATGATTAGAGACTGTGTCAAGCTCCTTTAGACAGGACAACCAAACCTCATGGAAAGCCTCTTCTCTATCCTTGATAGCATCACGAACATAGAAGTCACATGCCCT
>BRYE01000004.1:18008281-18013281 GCA_030159115.1 Actinidia arguta var. hypoleuca | reverse complement strand
TAGAGATAAACATAAAGATTTCGGTTGGAAATGATATGAATCGTGAAACCTTCAAGTTCACTTTTTGAATAAAAAAGTTATATTTTGAGTCTTTAAAATGGAGGTTTGGAGATTTAAAGACTCATACAGATTTAAAATTATATTTTTTATTCAAAAAATGTGTTTATACACGCACTATTCCTAGTATCTCCAACCATGCACATTTAGTTCCATCACCATTTTTCTAACAACTCACTTATTTCATTTCAAAACTCAACCATTCCTCCACTTTCCCTCCAAATATTTTCGCTATTATTCAAAATTCAATTATACAACTAATTCCTTCTGAAATTCAAAAATCTTATTTTTGTAATTATTATTAAACATATTCTTTAATGGTCTTATTTTAAAGATATTGTTGATATTTTTTTAATGGTCTAAGTTATATAATAATTGAATTTATATACTAAAAGTTGTATGTATTTTATAGTACATATGATATGATGGGTATTTGAATTTTGTGTTATAAGACAAAAGGAGTAAAGTTGAATTTTGTGAGAGGAGTCTCCAAATTGGAGACCAAATTTGAGGGCTCCATTTCGAAGGTCAAATTTGGAGGTGGGTTGGAGTAGTTCCTAACTCCAAAATAGAGTTTTGGAGATGGGTTGGAGCAACTCTCAGAACAACTCCAACCGACTTCTATTGGGGAGCTCCAAAATGGAGATTTTACTTTTGAGTCTCCAAATATAGAGATTCTTCCAAAATTTGGAAGCTCATCTCCATTTAACTATTTGTTGATTTTTTTGCACAACTATTAATAACTTTTAAATTACAATTTTATTTTTTATAAAATTAAGATTATTAGAAAGATGAGTGTGACCAATGCCGGCTCAAGATGATATGAGGCCTAAAGCTGCAATATAAAATAAGGTCTTTTCTAATATCGTATTACAAAATTTATATTTTAGCGTTTTGAGATGCAAAATTTCTCATCAAATTTTGCATTCAAGTTTGGCTAACAAATTCTTTTCAAATGATAGTATTACTTCACTTAATATTTCTTGTTGCATTGTTAATCTAAATTAATTTTTTAATGCATTTCAATTTTGAAAAATATCTTTTTGCAAAAGCAACTATTACAGGTATTTTTAATACTATATTTTAATTAATACATGCATTTCCAAAAGAATATAAAAGTATCATAAGATTCATTTTAAAACTTTCAATTATAAAAACAAATTTAAACCCATCAATATCCGAATAACTTTCATATTTTAGCTTAAATTAAATATTAAGTTGCAAAGATGGGAGGAAAGAAATAAGATATGTTGTAATCTTAAAAAAGAGAGGAAGATGTCAAGACTTAGTTTCACCTTTCAATATATGGGGAGAGAGCGAAAGTCGTAATGAACACCATGAAGATTCGCTTCTATTTGAGGAATTATACAGACACTTCATTTTCGTACAAAGTGTTATTCTTTCATTATTTAAAATAATTTAAGGTCTTTTGTCTTTATTTGTAGGCTTTTTGAGGGTTTTTCCTTTAGTATATATTGGTTGTGGTCCTATTTATTTAATAAACTAATAATAAATCTTATGAAGGCCTACATTATTTTTGTAAAATATTTGGGCCTTCTAAATTTGGAGGCCTAAAGCGATTGCTTTATTGGCCTTATGGTTAAATAGCCACTGAGTTTGACCTTTATAAGACCACTATAAAATATATAGTTGAGTTTTTAAAAATATAGAGATGAAAATGAAGGTTTGGGTTGCACTTGCAATAAATAGTAAAGATCTCCATATACGCTTTTTGAGTTAAAAATGTTATTTTGAATCTCCAAAAGATAATTTTGGATTGTAGATACTCTAAGGTCCTACTCCTATATATCATGGGCAACATACATGTGTGTTGGTGTCGAGATGTTTGGCTTTGTTGAATATTGGCTTTAACTTCAAACTTTGATTTTCGAAATTTTGACCCATCTTTTCCAATGCGCTTTCTTTCAAGACTGCTCTCTCCAAGAGCAACTCTCTTCCAAGGCAGCTTTTAAGCTCCCAAGATAGCTTTCAATGTACTCTCATAATCTGTGTATTTTAGCCTATAAATACAACTCTTATAAAGGATAATGAGTGTAGAAAAGTGAGAGTGTAAAGAAAGAGAAATAAGAGAGTTGGAGAGAGATATAGGAACTTATAATTTTGTATATTTCTTTCTCAAACAGTGAAATTGCTGCCACCTGAGAACGTAGGCAAATTGCTGAATCTTGTAAATATTTGTCTTTATGTGTGTGAGTATTTGTGTGTTTCTATTCATTTTTGGGCACAACAATTGGTATCAGAGCCCAGGTGAAGTCTCAAATTTTTGCATTAGTGTTCTAAAACTTTTTTTGAGAACACCATCATCTTTGTCTCGAAGAGACAAATCTCCTGGTTCAAACCACGACAAAATTCGGCACCACACGCGCCTTTACGAGCCCTTGATCATCGGTGCGTGAGATCCACGTGCCCCACGCGCCAACCACAGTTTGAAGACGAGTGGGCCTCACTTGCCCATGCATTACCTGTTCACATGCCCCATGCACTCCACGAGCTGAACGTGCCCAGTTATTGCCACCTCATCGATCTAGGCAGCATTTTGTCAGCACCTAGACAGCAAACAGAATATTCCCTCTGTTTCGGAAATTTTAGATTAGTCCATGAAGTTTGAAAATCTTATACTTCAGTCCCTATTTTTTTAAAAATTACTTTTTGGTCCTAAATGTTTGTGGAAATTACAGTTGAGCTCCTAAAGTTTTAATAATTATAGTTTGCTCTCTAGGCTTTCTAAATTTTTTAGATTAGTTTCCCCAAGGGTTTCTGCATTCCGCATCTATCTGCAAGGTCTGAATTGTGAATTTTGACCCATATCAGTATTGCTGGAGCCAAAATTATTCAAATTATAGAATCTTATAAAGATAAAATCATTGTGTTTGGAATTGTACGCCCACATGTCCAAATATTTAATTATTATTTAGAATAAAAATTTATTTTTTCATACATTGGATGCTATTTTAATATATTATGAGATGATATGGATGTTATGAAATGATATCGATATTATATATCATGCGATAATACGTCCTTGACTTATCTATAGATATGCTAAATGTGTGCAAATGAGATTTAAACACAAGAGATAGTAATTATTGATCCTACTAACTTTAATTGAGTTCGTAGTCGGCGATGAATGTGGGCCTCTCGTTTGCAAAAGCTATAATACTTTTGACCTCTGTATGATAGGATGGTTTATCTCAACTATCAACATAGGTGACTTTGGGTTAAAGTATTAGTGCATTATGGAATACACTGACTTGGCCCGTCGTAAGAAACTATATCATATAAAACTATCACTTTATGATGAAATCTTACTTTCGCTATTTGTAATTGACTCTTAATCTTGAGAAAAAAGTGAACTCAAGTTTTTGACATTGTTAACTTTGATTTACTAATGAGTGAGGCTAGTTGAGGTTAATACTTCGATATCTTGGGTGATCATTATTAGGTCTTTGAAAATACTTAATCCTCAAGATAGAATCTCACTATCTTGTAGGAGAGTGGAGGTATCACTTATGAGCTAATTCATTCATTTAGTCATTGAAATCTGGATCTAGTCTTTTCGACAAATTTTATATCAAAATAAAGACTTATTATTTTGGTGACTAAGATGGAAAATGAATTATGTATGATAAGAATTGAAAAACACTTTGGTTTGGTATCCAACCCTAACTATTAATGCCCATGTAAAGGGGTTTTAATTATGGTATTAAAATAACGATGAGGGTTTTTTTCTTTGGAGTGCAATCCAGATTATTTAGTGAAATTAATTTGAATTAATTAAATTACTAAATTAAGTTGTGAGATAACTAGGATTTTTAGTAGTTTAATTCAAGGCAAACAAGAACTCACTAAGATCCCTATCCTTGCCCTAATTGAAGACCTAACCTATATATATGACCTATGGTTTGCCTATCCTAAGAATAAATTCTTCGCATAATTTTTGAGATAAAATTTGAGAGCCCACACTCTAAAAAGATTGGTTAAGGTTGAGGGAAAAAGATTAAAAGATCAAATGGTCTAGAAAACTAGAAAAATAAAGTTTTAAAGTGTTTGGGATTAGGATTTTATGAAAAAGAAGCTTGCGATTTGAAAAAACACAGCCACGACAAGCCAACAGATGTCTAAACATGCAACTGCGACAAGTTGCAACACGCAAGTGCGACAAGGCAGCAGTGACTGTAACACATAGGCACGACACGATAAGGGGCGGTAGAGGGCTTTGGGGTTCGATCCATGATTTATTCCCATGATGGTAATCTATCAACGTTGATGATAAAAAAGAGTTTTATTCTCGATCTATTCATGGATCATCAATTAACAAAAGTTGTTGATATGTGTTCTAGGTCAATAATGATTGATTCTCATTTTTTTCTAAGATACATAATTTTTATTTAATTGTATATTAGCATGTCTGTGATTCATGTTGATGAAAATGATGATAATATGTACTGTATCTCTCATGGTTGGCCATTAGGAGCTTGTAAAGGGCAATTGACTTGAATTTCTCGTAAAAGGGCAAGCTATTGGTTTCCCTAATTTTATTGTTTTACATCATTATGTAAGCCCATGCATGTGGGTATAGGTTTTCTTATAATATTTATATTGCTTAAAGACATAAGGATTGAAGATATAATGGTGGATGATCCCAGATGGTACATGAAGATGGATTATGGAAGGCATCATAGGTTTAAAAAAAAAATTAGTTCGCTTGTAGGCTACCATGAGAAAGAAATAGAATTAATTGTTATTTTACGCTACCATGAGAGAGAAAAATTAGTTCACTTATATTGATATATGATGCATGTGTTTTGCCCTATTTTATTATTCTGTAGAAGTTCAAACTGTTGAGCTTTTCGTTCAACTGGTTGAGCAAAGCGATGGGATGATTCTACTAAAATTCAAACAGTCCAACTTTTCCTTCAACC
>BRYE01000004.1:17973281-18000781 GCA_030159115.1 Actinidia arguta var. hypoleuca | reverse complement strand
TTCCTAAGAAAACTCTGGAGTTGTTGAATGTTCCTGGACTCACTAGAGAAAATGTTGCTAGCCACCTTCAGGTATGGTGGTGCTATGTTTCTTAATGCAAAAACAAGTTCATCTATTACATACCCTAATCTTTTAGGACTTATTTGTAATTGTCATCGTTCACAATTTTTTCCCTGAGCTTCCTTCAAGGAGCACTTGCACTGTGTGCAGAAATATCGCATATACCTTAGAAGGCTCAAGAATATTTTCCGCCTCCACTGGACAAAATTCCTAGGTCTGCCACTGGTTAGTCACATGATGCCTGAATTACTTACGGACAAACCAGTACATTCTTCCGTGGCCACCTAAATTGGCTCTGCACAGAAACCGCTAGTTTTTCCAGAGTGTGAAGAGGCATTGCATTATTTGAGATTTTACTTTTGGGCTTTATGGAGGTTCCATCAATGCATTGCATTATCTGAGATTTTACTTTGGGACTATGTGGAGATTCTACCAATCTTAGTGATCTTAACACCCAATTCTAGTTCTGCAACAGGCTGACAATTCTGGGTTTGTTCTTAAATTGTGTTTAGTCGTGCCCTAGTTGAGTAACCAAAGAATACCTGAGTGAACTTTTGATTGGATGTGTGATGCAGGCCAGCAGGGACATTCCAATATCGTAAGAGAATCAAGAACTTTTGTTTATAAAACTTAAATCAACCACCATTTTTTCACTACCAGACGTCAATCAACCAACTTGTCTCAAAAGAGGAAAAGAAAAAGAACAAAAAAAAATAAGCTAGGAAAAATCAGTAAATAAAATATATGCACCACTTCCATCTCTCTCTTTTTCCCCAGTTTGTTTGAAGGTTATACGATTTTAACTACATAAAAGAGGGCTTAGAGAGTTAGAAAAAGGAAGAAAAGGAATACCAAGGAATGCTGAGTTGATAGACCGAGAAAAGATAGATGAAAGAGATTTTTGGGTAGAAAAAGGGACAGAGCCCTGCCGGAGGGGTTAGGGCAGGTGGGGCTACTTTGGGGAGTGATCAGCTATGGACAGGATAAAAAAAGGAAGAGGACGAAGAAGAAGGGAACTACAATGAAAGGAGTGATCATCTCTCTCTTAGTTTTATATATATATATATATATATATATATATATATATATATATATTTGCATTGTCTAATAAAAAACAATAAGAAGGAGAGAGAAAGGAATTGGGAAAGTAGATCCTAGTTTTTTATTTATTACAAGACTTTTTGATTTGGCTACGTGTAATTAGAAAAAATAATTAATTATAGAATGCCTAGTAAAATATCTAGCCGTAAGAACTTGGGAAGTTGGGTAGTTTGTTTTAGCCAACACACTATTTGAAGAGTCTTTATTTTTCTTATTTTTTGTTTAAATTCAGGTCTTATTTGAGCAAACTACAGAAATGACTCTTTTATATTTAATAGATAAAATGAAATATAAAAATCAACCCAAACAAACACCTATACACTTGCGTCCACATGAGAAAATCGAGTTTTTTTCGACAAAAAAAACTAGCCAAAACGTGGCCTCAATCATTTTCATATTTTTTTTCTCAAAGTGTACTCATCTTATTCAAAATTCAATTATATTACTAATTTTCTCCCAGATCCATCGAATTATGTAGTAAATACATATTTTATAAAATTACAACATTAAATCCAAATTAAGAATAAAGGGGGCAGTAAAGAGTTATAAGATCAATAGTAATAATTGAATAAAAGGTACAATTTGTTTACCCCAAAACACCATACAACTAGGTAATTACATTTGGATATTATATTTGACTATTATTTGATGTGGCTTACGACATGAATTACATATGGAACCAAACAAATGAGTTAGTATTATAAAGCCAAAGTATTATGCATATTATTTGATTTCATTTTAATTTACCATCTAGTGCAACATAATTATTGTAACCGTCATATATAATTTAATTATTTGTGAGACACATTATACTAATCATTTTGAGATGTGCCACATTTTTCAGGTAAATAAAAAAGTTAAAATCTGATCGTAAATATATAGCATTGTTGGTGGATGATTTACACATGAGATGATATGGAGACATGTTACTTTCTCATAAATTTTGAAATTTTTCTAATGACGGATTTTATTGGTATCAGATCTTAGATCTAGTCCGAAAATAAAACTCATTCTGATTTGTCCAGAAATGGACAGAATGATGGATTTCGCGGAGGAACAAGACAAGATTGTGAATGGAGGTAGCGGACCAATTATTAGGCCAAAAATGGACCGAAGAATATAATAATTTTCACACTCTTCCTTTCTTTAATTACAATATTTTTTTTTATTAAATAAAATTACTCAAGCACCCTTATATTTATATTCTATATAATATTTATTTTGAATTACTTAGAAGAAAATTTGAGTAATTGCACTCACTTATAGAATTTGTGTTACTTAAAATACTTATTTTTAATCTCACTTCAGACTTAATAAGTTCATTTTTGCAAAATTCACACAAAATAAATCATCAATTATGTGTTTTCTTTTTTTGTGTAAATTTTGTTCCTAAAGCCATCAAAAGGTCCCGGGTAGATAGTCATACTCTGACCTAAAACATTAAAATTGGGCTAACAATAATATAGGATGAGTTGAGAGACACCCAATTAGTGAAATATCAAGCAAATAATGCATTGCCTTGCCATAGACGGCTAGACTGTCCCAAATTAAGAGTGCAAGGTATAATTTTTTACTTTAGTGGTATTACACAAATCCCACAAAAAATAAAGGAAAGTGGAGACTTTTACATATTACTATATTTTTATTTAGTTATGGAGAAATTAGAAAGACAGAAAAAAAATATTATTTTTGAAATAAATTAAAGTTTTATTTGGTTTTTATTGGTTTTCTTTAATAAAATTTTATTTGTTTTTTACTTTTTTAAAAAAAAATATATATTATTTTTTAATTTTTCTAATTCTGACAAAGGTAAAGTATTTTGACCAATAGTGAAATTTGTCCTTCCCTATTTTTATGTAAACAAATACGTGTGTGTGAAGATCAAATCAAATCTTTCGTACATTGACCATTTAGACCTGGCAACACCTACCAAGTAAAAGGAGTTTCTATTCCTATGCTAACTCCTCCACTGCAAAAACTGCAGCATACAGTAGTAGGTCACCCACACAATACGCTTTTGTTTATTTTGAGTGATACTTCAGAAACTCCATATTCAAAAATCATTTTTTTTATAAGGTAATGTGAGTAAAGTTATCTGTCAATTAATATTTTAAATAGGGTACATCGTATAGGGGATTACTTTTCCGTATCACCAGTATAGTCTTACTCGCCCATATCTTCATCATCAGTTGCTCATCTCTCTAGTATCCATGAGATCTCTAGTCTTCCATCTCGCCCGGGGGTGAAGATGATTACTTCAACCATAAGGACTTCATCTACATAAAACTCATTCCTCATTATGTCTCCTCTAATTGCGGATAGTTCTCCATATGACATTCTCTTATTATCACTCCGATATCTCCTTCCACACTTATATGTCCGAAAATCATGTCGTATTTTCCTTACAAAACTCAATAGCACGTCGTACTTTCCATATCTCCATCCTCCAATTATAAAAAGACCGCTCCCCTATCACAAAAGGTACGCTCAATATTTTTTACTGAACCCTTACATACTTTCTTTGAGCTCTGCATTTGTATTTTGCTTAACTTATATTCACCTTGGTCTGATTCCCACGCCGGATGGGTTTTGAGCGGCCTCACCCCGGTCAGTTACGTTTGTTCATCTGTGCAGGTTGCCCGAGCTATTGCCAAGATAAAGAGCAATTCTGACTATTGGTTGCTCGCCCCATTTTTTCACCATAATAGTTTGGCGTTGTCTATGAGAATGACAGTTCTCTAACATTCTATGTACCTACACAATCGTTTGGTAACTAGACCAAGTGCCAGCAACTCTTTGGATTATAGAGCTTATCCAATGCCCAATACTAGCCAAACTCCAAATCTAAAAGGTCTCCACCGTGAGATGCACGGTATAGTAGAGCAGATAAGAATTATGAACGAAAACAACGTCCGCCTAATACAACACCTCACTGCTAACAAAACCCCACCTCCTCATGCAATACCCATTCTAGAAGTTCAACGATCTCGCCGCTCTCAACGTTCGGGCGACGATGAATCCCAGAGCCATCAAATTATAGGTTGGGTACATTCGAATAGAAATCGGTGATGTCGATCACCAAGTCCCCATCCAAGACAAGAAAGCTCTTCCTCCTCGTCAGAATCCTGATCATCCAGTAGGACTACCGGAGTACAAGGCAAAGAAATCAGAAGAAGAGGAAGATCACCTCGCCGAGATAACTGAGCACCCAAATAGGGAGGTAAATCAACCACCCGAAAGATCAAAGATCTGGATGCCCATATCGACGCCATCACTGCGGGTTGAAGTGTTCCAATCACTGTGGAGGCATTAATTAAGCAAACGGAACCTCCGTTCATGGAGAGGGTAATGAGGACTAAGGTCTCCTCCAAATTCAAGTTGCCAACCCAGCTCGGGGTCTATGAGGGGGAAGACTTACCCTATGGATCATTTAAAATCGTACAAGAGTTTGATATCGCTCCAAAGGTACTCAGATGAGGTAATGTGTAAGGCTTTCTCTGTAACCCTAAAGTGGTCAACGAGGTCTTGGTTAAGAAAGCTGCCCCTAGGGACCATTGATTCATTTGGTGATCTGAGTAGACTCTTCGTCACCAACTTCATGAGCTGTCGGATCAGGCAAAGAATGCCTCTCACCTTTTCACCATTCACTAGAAGGAGACAGAGAACTTGAAGGACTTCGTAAAGCGATTCAATCAAGCCGTCCTAGTGGAAGACCCCAGTGATAAGGCGGTGATAATGGCCATGATGGAGGGACTTCGCCTAGGCCCATTGTTCGATTCCATATCAAAAAATATTTCTGAAACTCTATCTGCCCTCCAAAGCAAAACTGATAAATATATTGCCATAGAGGAATTGGTCGAAGCCGAATGAAAGAGGTGAGGAAGAGATGACAACAAGAGGAAGGAGCCGAATACCAGATGATCTGGCTACAGGGATTAAGCAAAGAACAAGAGATCATATCAAGATTCTAGGAGAACCAATGACAGACACCCATGTACTCCACCTCGTCGCCCTAAATTGACATTGCCACCTCTCAACGCTCTCATTGCCTAGGTACTCACAAAGATCAAGCACGAAGAATTTATTACATGGCTCGAGAAAATCAAAACCAATTCTCGAAAGATAAACAAGAACAAGTATTGTGAATTCCACCAAGATTATGGGCATAACACCGAAGATTATTTTCAATTGAAAGAGCAAATAGCCAATCTCATCAATTGAGGATACCTGAGGAAGTATGTTACTGATTGCCCACAGCCTAGCTCGTCAAAAAAGAGGTACGACAATAATAGGCCCACTACAGGAGACATACAGGTGATCCATGGTGGATTTAGTTTAGGAGGATGTTCAAGCTCAAATAGAAAAAGGCATGCTAGAAGCGCCTATGGGCGAGTTGAAGAAGAAGTCTATAACCTATCCTCACCAACTGTTAGTACACACCAACCCATTACCTTTACCAACGAGGATCTTAGAGGCCTGCACCTCCTCCATGATAATGCCCTGGTAATCTCTGCTACCATTGCCAATTTCAACGTGCAAAGAATTTTAGTTGATAATAGAAGTTCTGTGAACATCTTGTTCATTTCGACGTTTGACAAAATAAAAATTGGACTGGATAAGCTACATCCTTTTCACACTCCTCTGGTCGAATTTGGAGGGAATACAACACACCCACTTGGTTGGATCAAGTTGCTAATGACCTTAGGAACTGAGCCCCACCAAACTACTATCTAGCAGGATTTTATTGTGGTAGATTGCTCTTCACCCTATAACGCGATTCTAGGTCGCCTTACTTTAGGAGGGACTGAGGCCATAACTTCAACCTACCACCTAAAAATAAAGTTCCCTACCTTTAGAGGAGTAGGCAAAGTGAAGTTTGATCAAAAGGTGGCTAGACAATGCTTCATCTCGGCCATGAAAACTGAACCTTCTCCCAAATCGAATGCTCAATAGCAATTACAGATTACAGACACTGAGGTGGAGGCTTTGAGGGACGAGGTGGAGGCGATTACTTTAATAGACCCTAAAGAATCAAAAAATACCAAACCTTTTGAAGAAGTTGTTTCAGTCTCTATCCATCCAGATTATCCAGATCGCTACGTTATGATTGGGACAAAGCTAACGGAGGAGTTGCAAAGTTCTTTGATAGAATGTTTGAAAAGGAATTATGGTGTATTCACATGGTCATAGGGCGACATCCCAAAAATAGATCCTTAGGTTGCCACGCACAAGCTGTTCACCCACCCTGATCATCCTCTAGTTCGCCAGAAGAGGAGAAAGTTCTCCCCTCAGCGCCTAAAAATTATAGAAGAAGAGGTGGCTAAGCTAATCAAGGCCAATGTCATCAGGGAGTCCCACTCCCGGAATTGGCTCACCAAAATTGTCGTCGTCCTGAAGAAAGGTGAAAAATGGAGAGTATGTGTTGACTTCATCGACCTCAATAAGGCTTGCCCAAAAGACAGTTTTTTTCTGCCTAAAATTGACCTGATAGTAGATGCAACTTTCAAACATGAACTTCTCAACTTCATGGACGCTTTCTCTATTTATTACCAAATCAAGATACACCCACCTAACGTGGAGAAGATTTCTTTTATTATTGAGAGCGAGTTGTATTGCTACAAGGTTATGCCATTTGATTTGAAAAATACTAGGGCGACATACCAGAGATTAGTGAACAAAATATTTAAAGAGTTGATTAGGAATACTATGGAGGTATACATAGATTACATGCTGGTCAAAAGTCTCAAAGCAGCTGGTCATATCGCCCACCTAGAAGAAGCATTTTTTGTCCTGCGAAAGCATCGGATGATGCTAAACCCTTCTAAATGCATCTTTGGTGTCTCCTCAGGAAATTTTTTTGGGTTATTAGTAATCAAGCGAGGGATTGAAGCAAATCCGGACCAGATTCAAGCTCTTCTTAAAATGAGCTCACCAAGGAACATTCACGAGGTGCAGCAACATACTAGACAAGTAGCCGCCCTTAATAGATTCGTCTCTAAATCCACTGACAAGTGTCTTCAAATTTTTAAAATCTTGAGAAAGAGTCAAGATTTCCAATGGACAAACGAATCTGAGGTAGCATTCCAACAGCTGAAGGAATATCTTGGCTCTCCACCCCTACTCACAGTCCCCGTCACTAGTGAAGAACTCATTGTGTATCTGTCAGTCTCACCAACAGCAGTGAGCGCGGTGTTTATCTGGGAAGAGGATAAATTTCAGAAACCGTCGTACTATGTGAGCAAGGTCCTCATAGGAGCCGAGACCATGTATCTAAAAATTGAGAAGCTCGCCTATGCACTTCTGATTGCCGCTAGAAAGCTTCACCACTATTTTCAAGCGTATCCCATTGCTATGTTGACTAATCAACCCTTAAAGCAGATTCTCCAATGACCTAACACCTCGAGAAGACTCCTCAAATGGACCAATGAACTAAGCGAATTCCACATTGATTATAGACCAAGAATGGCTATCAAAGCCTAAGCCTTAGCTGATTTTGTAGCCGAATTCACTCATGAAACTGCTCCCAAATCGGACATGATTCCCCCCGAGATACAAGCTCCAGAAGAATAGACCTTAGATGAAGACATCGCTATTAGTTAGGCCTATTTATTTTACCTGGGTGTTTTACAGTTTATTTAAATTGGGCTTATTGATGTTAGTTCCTTTTATTTAGGTGTTTAAGCCCAATTCGAGTTGGGCCTTAATTAAGTAGGGTTTAGGTTAGGGTTTCCTATAAATGCTTTGTTTAGAAGATGGAGGAGCAGTTTTTTTTGGAGATTGATCAAGATTTGACATCTTGCTTGAGAGAGAAGTTCATCTTCTTCTTGTTACACCACGAATTGGAATTAACTTATCAAGGTAACTTGTGGCGTTCTTTTTAATTCAGTCCTTTAATCTACGTTTCTAGTTGCTTGTCGATTAGGGGTTTAGTAGGATACCCAGTTTCTTAAACATCAAACTGTGTGTCGGGATATTAGGTTCTTCTTGATCCTAGGGTTCCGCATCAAAAACGAAGTTACGCAGCAAAACTTACAGCCAATTAAAGTTTATCGACCACGCGAGTATAACGACGGCCTCGGGTCTCCAAGTAATCTTCAGCTTTGCTATCTGCATCATGACCTAATTAAAATTTATTAAGTGCTACATTTTGTGCAATGTCCTATACCTTAATATTTAGAAATGAGAATATTTACATTGAACAGTTTGGCATCTTTTTAAATTGGTCTATCCAATCAAATCCGCTAGTCAACCGTGTAAGTCCTCGCAAGATCAAACAAGTGCAAAAAAATTAAAAAATCTTAAACAAAAATAAAAAGCCACATCAATGAAGACGATATAGAGGGAAAAATAAATAATACATGATTTCGTATCGTAACCCTTAGATATGTGAATCTTGATAAAAGAAGAATTTACTTATGATCAAGGCATCCCGTTCGTGCTGTACATCCAATCAAATTCGATTCACAATCTAGTCGTTTCTAACATGACAAAAAAATGAACTAAGACAATTTTTCTCGTACCCAAATACAAAGTAACCTAATTAAAATTAATCAAGAACAACATTTAATGCATTGTCCCATACCTTATCATTCTCTTCGTCACGTCGAGAGCTTTTCGGCGATATATTATAGTAGAAAAACGGAGTTACGCAGCAAAAGTTACAGCCAATTAAAGTTTACCGACCACGCGAGTTAAACGACGGCCTCGGGTCACCAAGTAATCTTCAGCTTTGCTATTTGCATCATGACCTAATTAAAATTTATTAAGAGCTACATTTTGTGCAATGTCCTATACCCTAATATTTGGAAATGAGAATATTTACGTTGGACAGTTTGGCATCTTTACGAATTGGTCTATCCAATCAAATTTGCTAGTCAACCGTATAAGTCCTCCTAAGATCAAACAAGTGCAAAAAAATTAAAAAACCTTAGACAAAAATAAAAAGCCACATCAAAGAAGATGATATAGAGAGAAAAATAAATAATACATGATTTCGTATCGTAACCCTTAGATATGTGAATCTTGATAAAAGAAGAATTTACTTATGATCAAGGCATCCCGTTCGTACTGTACATCCAATCAAATCCGATTCTCAATCTAGTCGTTTCCAACATGAAAAAAAAATGAACTAAGACAATTTTTCTCGTACCCAAATACAAAGTAACCTAATTAAAATTAATCAAGAAGACCATTAAATGCATTGTCCCATACCTTGACATTATCTTCGTCTCGTCGAGAGCTTCCGGCGATATATTATAACAGAAAATTGGAGTTACGCAGCAAAACATATAGCCAATTAAAGTTTATCGACCACGCGAGTATAACGACGGCCTCGGGTCTCCAAGTAATCTTCAGCTTTGCTATCTGCATCATGACCTAATTAAAATTTATTAAGTGCTACATTTTGTGCATTGTCTTATACCTTAATATTTAGAAATGAGAATATTTACATTGGACAGTTTGGCATCTTTTTAAATTGGTCTATCCAATCAAATCCGCTAGTCAACCGTATAAGTCCTCGCAAGATCAAACAAGTGCAAAAAAATTAAAAAATCTTAAATAAAAATAAAAAGCCACATCAAAGAAGATGATATAGAGTGAAAAATAAATAATACATGATTTCGTATCGTAACCCTTAGATATGTGAATCTTGATAGAAGAAGAATTTACTTATGATCAAGGCATCCCGTTCGTGCTGTACATCCAATCAAATCCGATTCTCAATCTAGTCGTTTCTAACATGACACAAAAATTAACTAAGACAATTTTTCTCGTACCCAAATACAAAGTAACCTAACTAAAATTAATCAAGAACAACATTTAATGCATTGTCCCATACCTTAACATTATCTTCGTCTCGTCGAGAGCTTTCCGGCGATATATTATAAATAGAAAAACGGAGTTACGCAGCAAAACTTACAGCCAATTAAAGTTTATCGACCACGCGAGTATAACGACGGCCTCGGGTCTCCAAGTAATCTTCAGCTTTGCTATCTGCATCATGACCTAATTAAAACTTATTAAGTGCTACATTTTGTGCAATGTCCTATACCTTAATATTTAGAAAAAAGAATATTTACATTGGACAGTTTGGCATCTTTTTCAATTGGTCTATCCAATCAAATCCGCTAGTCAACCGTATAAGTCCTCGCAAAATCAAACAAGTGCAAAAAAATTAAAAAATCTTAAATAAAAATAAAAAGCCACATCAAAGAAGATGATATAGAGTGAAAAATAAATAATACATGATTTCGTATCGTAACCCTTAAATATGTGAATCTTGATAAAAGAAGAATTTACTTATGATCAAGGCATCCCGTTCGTGCTGTACATCCAATCAAATCCGAATTCAATCTAGTCGTTTCTAACATGACAAGAAAATGAACTAAGACAATATTTCTCGTACCCAAATACAAAGTAACCTAATTAAAATTAATCAAGAACAACATTTAATGCATTGTCCCATACCTTATCATTCTCTTCGTCACGTCGAGAGCTTTTCGGCGATATATTATAGTAGAAAAACGGAGTTACGCAGCAAAAGTTACAGCCAATTAAAGTTTACCGACCACGCGAGTTAAACGACGGCCTCGGGTCACCAAGTAATCTTCAGCTTTGCTATTTGCATCATGACCTAATTAAAATTTATTAAGAGCTACATTTTGTGCAATGTCCTATACCTTAATATTTGGAAATGAGAATATTTACGTTGGACAGTTTGGCATCTTTACGAATTGGTCTATCCAATCAAATTTGCTAGTCAACCGTATAAGTCCTCCTAAGATCAAACAAGTGCAAAAAAATTAAAAAACCTTAGACAAAAATAAAAAGCCACATCAAAGAAGATGATATAGAGAGAAAAATAAATAATACATGATTTCGTATCGTAACCCTTAGATATGTGAATCTTGATAAAAGAAGAATTTACTTATGATCAAGGCATCCCGTTCGTGCTGTACATCCAATCAAATCCGATTCTCAATCTAGTCGTTTCCAACATGAAAAAAAAATGAACTAAGACAATTTTTCTTGTACCCAAATACAAAGTAACCTAATTAAAATTAATCAAGAAGACCATTAAATGCATTGTCCCATACCTTGACATTATCTTCGTCTCGTCGAGAGCTTCCGGCGATATATTATAAAAGAAAATTGGAGTTACGCAGCAAAACATATAGCCAATTAAAGTTTATCGACCATGCGAGTATAACGACGGCCTCGGGTCTCCAAGTAATCTTCAGCTTTGCTATCTGCATCATGACCTAATTAAAATTTATTAAGTGCTACATTTTGTGCATTGTCTTATACCTTAATATTTAGAAATGAGAATATTTACATTGGACAGTTTGGCATCTTTTTAAATTGGTCTATCCAATCAAATCCGCTAGTCAACCGTATAAGTCCTCGCAAGATCAAACAAGTGCAAAAAAATTAAAAAATCTTAAATAAAAATAAAAAGCCACATCAAAGAAGATGATATAGAGTGAAAAATAAATAATACATGATTTCGTATCGTAACCCTTAGATATGTGAATCTTGATAGAAGAAGAATTTACTTATGATCAAGGCATCCCGTTCGTGCTGTACATCCAATCAAATCCGATTCTTAATCTAGTCGTTTCTAACATGACACAAAAATGAACTAAGACAATTTTTCTCGTACCCAAATACAAAGTAACCTAACTAAAATTAATCAAGAACACCATTTAATGCATTGTCCCATACCTTAACATTATCTTCGTCTCGTCGAGAGCTTTCCGGCGATATATTATAAATAGAAAAACGGAGTTACGCAGCAAAACTTACAGCCAATTAAAGTTTATCGACCACGCGAGTATAACGACGGCCTCGGGTCTCCAAGTAATCTTCAGCTTTGCTATCTGCATCATGACCTAATTAAAACTTATTAAGTGCTACATTTTGTACAATGTCCTATACCTTAATATTTAGAAAAAAGAATATTTACATTGGACAGTTTGCCATCTTTTTCAATTGGTCTATCCAATCAAATCCGCTAGTCAACCGTATAAGTCCTCGCAAAATCAAACAAGTGCAAAAAAATTAAAAAATCTTAAATAAAAATAAAAAGCCACATCAAAGAAGATGATATAGAGTGAAAAATAAATAATACATGATTTCGTATCGTAACCCTTAAATATGTGAATCTTGATAAAAGAAGAATTTACTTATGATCAAGGCATCCCGTTCGTGCTGTACATCCAATCAAATCCGAATTCAATCTAGTCGTTTCTAACATGACAAGAAAATGAACTAAGACAATATTTCTCGTACCCAAATACAAAGTAACCTAATTAAAATTAATCAAGAACAACATTTAATGCATTGTCCCATACCTTATCATTCTCTTCGTCACGTCGAGAGCTTTTCGGCGATATATTATAGTAGAAAAACGGAGTTACGCAGCAAAAGTTACAGCCAATTAAAGTTTACCGACCACGCGAGTTAAACGACGGCCTCGGGTCACCAAGTAATCTTCAGCTTTGCTATTTGCATCATGACCTAATTAAAATTTATTAAGAGCTACATTTTGTGCAATGTCCTATACCTTAATATTTGGAAATGAGAATATTTACGTTGGACAGTTTGGCATCTTTACGAATTGGTCTATCCAATCAAATTTGCTAGTCAACCGTATAAGTCCTCCTAAGATCAAACAAGTGCAAAAAAATTAAAAAACCTTAGACAAAAATAAAAAGCCACATCAAAGAAGATGATATAGAGAGAAAAATAAATAATACATGATTTCGTATCGTAACCCTTAGATATGTGAATCTTGATAAAAGAAGAATTTACTTATGATCAAGGCATCCCGTTCGTGCTGTACATCCAATCAAATCCGATTCTCAATCTAGTCGTTTCCAACATGAAAAAAAAATGAACTAAGACAATTTTTCTTGTACCCAAATACAAAGTAACCTAATTAAAATTAATCAAGAAGACCATTAAATGCATTGTCCCATACCTTGACATTATCTTCGTCTCGTCGAGAGCTTCCGGCGATATATTATAAAAGAAAATTGGAGTTACGCAGCAAAACATATAGCCAATTAAAGTTTATCGACCATGCGAGTATAACGACGGCCTCGGGTCTCCAAGTAATCTTCAGCTTTGCTATCTGCATCATGACCTAATTAAAATTTATTAAGTGCTACATTTTGTGCATTGTCTTATACCTTAATATTTAGAAATGAGAATATTTACATTGGACAGTTTGGCATCTTTTTAAATTGGTCTATCCAATCAAATCCGCTAGTCAACCGTATAAGTCCTCGCAAGATCAAACAAGTGCAAAAAAATTAAAAAATCTTAAATAAAAATAAAAAGCCACATCAAAGAAGATGATATAGAGTGAAAAATAAATAATACATGATTTCGTATCGTAACCCTTAGATATGTGAATCTTGATAGAAGAAGAATTTACTTATGATCAAGGCATCCCGTTCGTGCTGTACATCCAATCAAATCCGATTCTTAATCTAGTCGTTTCTAACATGACACAAAAATGAACTAAGACAATTTTTCTCGTACCCAAATACAAAGTAACCTAACTAAAATTAATCAAGAACACCATTTAATGCATTGTCCCATACCTTAACATTATCTTCGTCTCGTCGAGAGCTTTCCGGCGATATATTATAAATAGAAAAACGGAGTTACGCAGCAAAACTTACAGCCAATTAAAGTTTATCGACCACGCGAGTATAACGACGGCCTCGGGTCTCCAAGTAATCTTCAGCTTTGCTATCTGCATCATGACCTAATTAAAACTTATTAAGTGCTACATTTTGTACAATGTCCTATACCTTAATATTTAGAAAAAAGAATATTTACATTGGACAGTTTGCCATCTTTTTCAATTGGTCTATCCAATCAAATCCGCTAGTCAACCGTATAAGTCCTCGCAAAATCAAACAAGTGCAAAAAAATTAAAAAATCTTAAATAAAAATAAAAAGCCACATCAAAGAAGATGATATAGAGTGAAAAATAAATAATACATGATTTCGTATCGTAACCCTTAAATATGTGAATCTTGATAAAAGAAGAATTTACTTATGATCAAGGCATCCCGTTCGTGCTGTACATCCAATCAAATCCGAATTCAATCTAGTCGTTTCTAACATGACAAGAAAATGAACTAAGACAATATTTCTCGTACCCAAATACAAAGTAACCTAATTAAAATTAATCAAGAACAACATTTAATGCATTGTCCCATACCTTATCATTCTCTTCGTCACGTCGAGAGCTTTTCGGCGATATATTATAGTAGAAAAACGGAGTTACGCAGCAAAAGTTACAGCCAATTAAAGTTTACCGACCACGCGAGTTAAACGACGGCCTCGGGTCACCAAGTAATCTTCAGCTTTGCTATTTGCATCATGACCTAATTAAAATTTATTAAGAGCTACATTTTGTGCAATGTCCTATACCTTAATATTTGGAAATGAGAATATTTACGTTGGACAGTTTGGCATCTTTACGAATTGGTCTATCCAATCAAATTTGCTAGTCAACCGTATAAGTCCTCCTAAGATCAAACAAGTGCAAAAAAATTAAAAAACCTTAGACAAAAATAAAAAGCCACATCAAAGAAGATGATATAGAGAGAAAAATAAATAATACATGATTTCGTATCGTAACCCTTAGATATGTGAATCTTGATAAAAGAAGAATTTACTTATGATCAAGGCATCCCGTTCGTGCTGTACATCCAATCAAATCCGATTCTCAATCTAGTCGTTTCCAACATGAAAAAAAAATGAACTAAGACAATTTTTCTTGTACCCAAATACAAAGTAACCTAATTAAAATTAATCAAGAAGACCATTAAATGCATTGTCCCATACCTTGACATTATCTTCGTCTCGTCGAGAGCTTCCGGCGATATATTATAAAAGAAAATTGGAGTTACGCAGCAAAACATATAGCCAATTAAAGTTTATCGACCATGCGAGTATAACGACGGCCTCGGGTCTCCAAGTAATCTTCAGCTTTGCTATCTGCATCATGACCTAATTAAAATTTATTAAGTGCTACATTTTGTGCATTGTCTTATACCTTAATATTTAGAAATGAGAATATTTACATTGGACAGTTTGGCATCTTTTTAAATTGGTCTATCCAATCAAATCCGCTAGTCAACCGTATAAGTCCTCGCAAGATCAAACAAGTGCAAAAAAATTAAAAAATCTTAAATAAAAATAAAAAGCCACATCAAAGAAGATGATATAGAGTGAAAAATAAATAATACATGATTTCGTATCGTAACCCTTAGATATGTGAATCTTGATAGAAGAAGAATTTACTTATGATCAAGGCATCCCGTTCGTGCTGTACATCCAATCAAATCCGATTCTTAATCTAGTCGTTTCTAACATGACACAAAAATGAACTAAGACAATTTTTCTCGTACCCAAATACAAAGTAACCTAACTAAAATTAATCAAGAACACCATTTAATGCATTGTCCCATACCTTAACATTATCTTCGTCTCGTCGAGAGCTTTCCGGCGATATATTATAAATAGAAAAACGGAGTTACGCAGCAAAACTTACAGCCAATTAAAGTTTATCGACCACGCGAGTATAACGACGGCCTCGGGTCTCCAAGTAATCTTCAGCTTTGCTATCTGCATCATGACCTAATTAAAACTTATTAAGTGCTACATTTTGTACAATGTCCTATACCTTAATATTTAGAAAAAAGAATATTTACATTGGACAGTTTGCCATCTTTTTCAATTGGTCTATCCAATCAAATCCGCTAGTCAACCGTATAAGTCCTCGCAAAATCAAACAAGTGCAAAAAAATTAAAAAATCTTAAATAAAAATAAAAAGCCACATCAAAGAAGATGATATAGAGTGAAAAATAAATAATACATGATTTCGTATCGTAACCCTTAAATATGTGAATCTTGATAAAAGAAGAATTTACTTATGATCAAGGCATCCCGTTCGTGCTGTACATCCAATCAAATCCGAATTCAATCTAGTCGTTTCTAACATGACAAGAAAATGAACTAAGACAATATTTCTCGTACCCAAATACAAAGTAACCTAATTAAAATTAATCAAGAACAACATTTAATGCATTGTCCCATACCTTATCATTCTCTTCGTCACGTCGAGAGCTTTTCGGCGATATATTATAGTAGAAAAACGGAGTTACGCAGCAAAAGTTACAGCCAATTAAAGTTTACCGACCACGCGAGTTAAACGACGGCCTCGGGTCACCAAGTAATCTTCAGCTTTGCTATTTGCATCATGACCTAATTAAAATTTATTAAGAGCTACATTTTGTGCAATGTCCTATACCTTAATATTTGGAAATGAGAATATTTACGTTGGACAGTTTGGCATCTTTACGAATTGGTCTATCCAATCAAATTTGCTAGTCAACCGTATAAGTCCTCCTAAGATCAAACAAGTGCAAAAAAATTAAAAAACCTTAGACAAAAATAAAAAGCCACATCAAAGAAGATGATATAGAGAGAAAAATAAATAATACATGATTTCGTATCGTAACCCTTAGATATGTGAATCTTGATAAAAGAAGAATTTACTTATGATCAAGGCATCCCGTTCGTGCTGTACATCCAATCAAATCCGATTCTCAATCTAGTCGTTTCCAACATGAAAAAAAAATGAACTAAGACAATTTTTCTTGTACCCAAATACAAAGTAACCTAATTAAAATTAATCAAGAAGACCATTAAATGCATTGTCCCATACCTTGACATTATCTTCGTCTCGTCGAGAGCTTCCGGCGATATATTATAAAAGAAAATTGGAGTTACGCAGCAAAACATATAGCCAATTAAAGTTTATCGACCATGCGAGTATAACGACGGCCTCGGGTCTCCAAGTAATCTTCAGCTTTGCTATCTGCATCATGACCTAATTAAAATTTATTAAGTGCTACATTTTGTGCATTGTCTTATACCTTAATATTTAGAAATGAGAATATTTACATTGGACAGTTTGGCATCTTTTTAAATTGGTCTATCCAATCAAATCCGCTAGTCAACCGTATAAGTCCTCGCAAGATCAAACAAGTGCAAAAAAATTAAAAAATCTTAAATAAAAATAAAAAGCCACATCAAAGAAGATGATATAGAGTGAAAAATAAATAATACATGATTTCGTATCGTAACCCTTAGATATGTGAATCTTGATAGAAGAAGAATTTACTTATGATCAAGGCATCCCGTTCGTGCTGTACATCCAATCAAATCCGATTCTTAATCTAGTCGTTTCTAACATGACACAAAAATGAACTAAGACAATTTTTCTCGTACCCAAATACAAAGTAACCTAACTAAAATTAATCAAGAACACCATTTAATGCATTGTCCCATACCTTAACATTATCTTCGTCTCGTCGAGAGCTTTCCGGCGATATATTATAAATAGAAAAACGGAGTTACGCAGCAAAACTTACAGCCAATTAAAGTTTATCGACCACGCGAGTATAACGACGGCCTCGGGTCTCCAAGTAATCTTCAGCTTTGCTATCTGCATCATGACCTAATTAAAACTTATTAAGTGCTACATTTTGTACAATGTCCTATACCTTAATATTTAGAAAAAAGAATATTTACATTGGACAGTTTGCCATCTTTTTCAATTGGTCTATCCAATCAAATCCGCTAGTCAACCGTATAAGTCCTCGCAAAATCAAACAAGTGCAAAAAAATTAAAAAATCTTAAATAAAAATAAAAAGCCACATCAAAGAAGATGATATAGAGTGAAAAATAAATAATACATGATTTCGTATCGTAACCCTTAAATATGTGAATCTTGATAAAAGAAGAATTTACTTATGATCAAGGCATCCCGTTCGTGCTGTACATCCAATCAAATCCGAATTCAATCTAGTCGTTTCTAACATGACAAGAAAATGAACTAAGACAATATTTCTCGTACCCAAATACAAAGTAACCTAATTAAAATTAATCAAGAACAACATTTAATGCATTGTCCCATACCTTATCATTCTCTTCGTCACGTCGAGAGCTTTTCGGCGATATATTATAGTAGAAAAACGGAGTTACGCAGCAAAAGTTACAGCCAATTAAAGTTTACCGACCACGCGAGTTAAACGACGGCCTCGGGTCACCAAGTAATCTTCAGCTTTGCTATTTGCATCATGACCTAATTAAAATTTATTAAGAGCTACATTTTGTGCAATGTCCTA
Organism: Actinidia arguta var. hypoleuca; assembly: GCA_030159115.1. NCBI lineage: Eukaryota > Viridiplantae > Streptophyta > Magnoliopsida > Ericales > Actinidiaceae > Actinidia > Actinidia arguta. Next base: position 17,982,399 of record BRYE01000004.1, on the reverse strand, counting down.
TACCTTAATATTTGGAAATGAGAATATTTACGTTGGACAGTTTGGCATCTTTACGAATTGGTCTATCCAATCAAATTTGCTAGTCAACCGTATAAGTCCTCCTAAGATCAAACAAGTGCAAAAAAATTAAAAAACCTTAGACAAAAATAAAAAGCCACATCAAAGAAGATGATATAGAGAGAAAAATAAATAATACATGATTTCGTATCGTAACCCTTAGATATGTGAATCTTGATAAAAGAAGAATTTACTTATGATCAAGGCATCCCGTTCGTGCTGTACATCCAATCAAATCCGATTCTCAGTCTAGTCGTTTCCAACATGAAAAAAAAATGAACTAAGACAATTTTTCTTGTACCCAAATACAAAGTAACCTAATTAAAATTAATCAAGAAGACCATTAAATGCATTGTCCCATACCTTGACATTATCTTCGTCTCGTCGAGAGCTTCCGGCGATATATTATAAAAGAAAATTGGAGTTACGCAGCAAAACATATAGCCAATTAAAGTTTATCGACCATGCGAGTATAACGACGGCCTCGGGTCTCCAAGTAATCTTCAGCTTTGCTATCTGCATCATGACCTAATTAAAATTTATTAAGTGCTACATTTTGTGCATTGTCTTATACCTTAATATTTAGAAATGAGAATATTTACATTGGACAGTTTGGCATCTTTTTAAATTGGTCTATCCAATCAAATCCGCTAGTCAACCGTATAAGTCCTCGCAAGATCAAACAAGTGCAAAAAAATTAAAAAATCTTAAATAAAAATAAAAAGCCACATCAAAGAAGATGATATAGAGTGAAAAATAAATAATACATGATTTCGTATCGTAACCCTTAGATATGTGAATCTTGATAGAAGAAGAATTTACTTATGATCAAGGCATCCCGTTCGTGCTGTACATCCAATCAAATCCGATTCTTAATTTAGTCGTTTCTAACATGACACAAAAATGAACTAAGACAATTTTTCTCGTACCCAAATACAAAGTAACCTAACTAAAATTAATCAAGAACACCATTTAATGCATTGTCCCATACCTTAACATTATCTTCGTCTCGTCGAGAGCTTTCCGGCGATATATTATAAATAGAAAAACGGAGTTACGCAGCAAAACTTACAGCCAATTAAAGTTTATCGACCACGCGAGTATAACGACGGCCTCGGGTCTCCAAGTAATCTTCAGCTTTGCTATCTGCATCATGACCTAATTAAAACTTATTAAGTGCTACATTTTGTACAATGTCCTATACCTTAATATTTAGAAATGAGAATATTTACATTGGACAGTTTGGCATCTTTTTAAATTGGTCTATCCAATCAAATCCGCTAGTCAACCGTATAAGTCCTCGCAAAATCAAACAAGTGCAAAAAAATTAAAAAATCTTAAATAAAAATAAAAAGCCACATCAAAGAAGATGATATAGAGTGAAAAATAAATAATACATGATTTTGTATCGTAACCCTTAAATATGTGAATCTTGATAAAAGAAGAATTTACTTATGATCAAGGCATCCCGTTCGTGCTGTACATCCAATCAAATCCGAATTCAATCTAGTCGTTTCTAACATGACAAAAAAATGAACTAAGACAATATTTCTTGTACCCAAATACAAAGTAACCTAATTAAAATTAATCAAGAACAACATTTAATGCATTGCCCCATACCTTAACATTATCTTCGTCTCGTCGAGAGCTTTCCGGCGATATATTATAATATAAAAACGGAGTTACACAGCAAAACTTAAAGCCAATTAAAGTTTATCGACCACGCGAGTATAACGACGGCCTCGGGTCTCCAAGTACTCTTCAACTTTGCTATCTGCATCATGACCTAATTAAAATTTATTAAGTGCTACATTTTGTGCAATGTCCTATACCTTAATATTTAAATGAGAATATTTACATTGAATAGTTTGGCATCTTTTTAAATTGGTCTATCCAATCAAATCCTCTAGTCAACTGTATAAGTCCTCGCAAGATCAAACAAGTGCAAAAAAATTAAAAAATCTTAAACAAAAATAAAAAACCACATCAATGAAGATGATATAGAGAAAAAAATAAATAATACATGATTTCGTATCGTAACCCTTAGATATGTGAATCTTGATAAAAGAAAAATTTACTTATGATCAAGGCATCCCGTTCGTGCTGTACATCCAATCAAATCCGAATTCAATCTAGTCGTTTCTAACATGACAAGAAAATGAACTAAGACAATATTTCTCGTACCCAAATACAAAGTAACCTAATTAAAATTAATCAAGAACAACATTTAATGCATTGTCCCATACCTTATCATTCTCTTCGTCACGTCGAGAGCTTTTCGGCGATATATTATAGTAGAAAAACGGAGTTACGCAGCAAAAGTTACAGCCAATTAAAGTTTACCGACCACGCGAGTTAAACGACGGCCTCGGGTCACCAAGTAATCTTCAGCTTTGCTATTTGCATCATGACCTAATTAAAATTTATTAAGAGCTACATTTTGTGCAATGTCCTATACCTTAATATTTGGAAATGAGAATATTTACGTTGGACAGTTTGGCATCTTTACGAATTGGTCTATCCAATCAAATTTGCTAGTCAACCGTATAAGTCCTCCTAAGATCAAACAAGTGCAAAAAAATTAAAAAACCTTAGACAAAAATAAAAAGCCACATCAAAGAAGATGATATAGAGAGAAAAATAAATAATACATGATTTCGTATCGTAACCCTTAGATATGTGAATCTTGATAAAAGAAGAATTTACTTATGATCAAGGCATCCCGTTCGTGCTGTACATCCAATCAAATCCGATTCTCAATCTAGTCGTTTCCAACATGAAAAAAAAATGAACTAAGACAATTTTTCTTGTACCCAAATACAAAGTAACCTAATTAAAATTAATCAAGAAGACCATTAAATGCATTGTCCCATACCTTGACATTATCTTCGTCTCGTCGAGAGCTTCCGGCGATATATTATAAAAGAAAATTGGAGTTACGCAGCAAAACATATAGCCAATTAAAGTTTATCGACCATGCGAGTATAACGACGGCCTCGGGTCTCCAAGTAATCTTCAGCTTTGCTATCTGCATCATGACCTAATTAAAATTTATTAAGTGCTACATTTTGTGCATTGTCTTATACCTTAATATTTAGAAATGAGAATATTTACATTGGACAGTTTGGCATCTTTTTAAATTGGTCTATCCAATCAAATCCGCTAGTCAACCGTATAAGTCCTCGCAAGATCAAACAAGTGCAAAAAAATTAAAAAATCTTAAATAAAAATAAAAAGCCACATCAAAGAAGATGATATAGAGTGAAAAATAAATAATACATGATTTCGTATCGTAACCCTTAGATATGTGAATCTTGATAGAAGAAGAATTTACTTATGATCAAGGCATCCCGTTCGTGCTGTACATCCAATCAAATCCGATTCTTAATTTAGTCGTTTCTAACATGACACAAAAATGAACTAAGACAATTTTTCTCGTACCCAAATACAAAGTAACCTAACTAAAATTAATCAAGAACACCATTTAATGCATTGTCCCATACCTTAACATTATCTTCGTCTCGTCGAGAGCTTTCCGGCGATATATTATAAATAGAAAAACGGAGTTACGCAGCAAAACTTACAGCCAATTAAAGTTTATCGACCACGCGAGTATAACGACGGCCTCGGGTCTCCAAGTAATCTTCAGCTTTGCTATCTGCATCATGACCTAATTAAAACTTATTAAGTGCTACATTTTGTACAATGTCCTATACCTTAATATTTAGAAATGAGAATATTTACATTGGACAGTTTGGCATCTTTTTAAATTGGTCTATCCAATCAAATCCGCTAGTCAACCGTATAAGTCCTCGCAAAATCAAACAAGTGCAAAAAAATTAAAAAATCTTAAATAAAAATAAAAAGCCACATCAAAGAAGATGATATAGAGTGAAAAATAAATAATACATGATTTTGTATCGTAACCCTTAAATATGTGAATCTTGATAAAAGAAGAATTTACTTATGATCAAGGCATCCCGTTCGTGCTGTACATCCAATCAAATCCGAATTCAATCTAGTCGTTTCTAACATGACAAAAAAATGAACTAAGACAATATTTCTTGTACCCAAATACAAAGTAACCTAATTAAAATTAATCAAGAACAACATTTAATGCATTGCCCCATACCTTAACATTATCTTCGTCTCGTCGAGAGCTTTCCGGCGATATATTATAATATAAAAACGGAGTTACACAGCAAAACTTAAAGCCAATTAAAGTTTATCGACCACGCGAGTATAACGACGGCCTCGGGTCTCCAAGTACTCTTCAACTTTGCTATCTGCATCATGACCTAATTAAAATTTATTAAGTGCTACATTTTGTGCAATGTCCTATACCTTAATATTTAAATGAGAATATTTACATTGAATAGTTTGGCATCTTTTTAAATTGGTCTATCCAATCAAATCCTCTAGTCAACTGTATAAGTCCTCGCAAGATCAAACAAGTGCAAAAAAATTAAAAAATCTTAAACAAAAATAAAAAACCACATCAATGAAGATGATATAGAGAAAAAAATAAATAATACATGATTTCGTATCGTAACCCTTAGATATGTGAATCTTGATAAAAGAAAAATTTACTTATGATCAAGGCATCCCGTTCGTGCTGTACATCCAATCAAATCCGATTCTCAATCTAGTCGTTTCTAACATGACAAAAAAATGAACAAAGACAATTTTTCTCGTACCCAAATACAAAGTAACCTAACTAAAATTAATCAAGAAGACCATTTAATGCATTGTCCCATACCTTAACATTATCTTCGTCTCGTCGAGAGTTTTCCGGCGATATATTATGAATAGAAAAACGGAGTTACGCAGCAAAACATATAGCCAATTAAAGTTTATCGACCACGCAAGTATAACGACGGCCTCGGGTCTCCAAGTAATCTTCAGCTTTGCTATCTGCATCATGACCTAATTAAAATTTATTAAGTGCTACATTTTGTGCAATGTCCTATACCTAAATATTTAGAAATGAGAATATTTACAATCGACAGTTTGGCATCTTTTTCAATTGGTCTATCCAATCAAATCCGCTAGTCAACCGTATAAGTCCTCGCAAGATCAAACAAGTGCAAAAAAATTAAAAAACCTTAAACAAAAATAAAAAGCCACATCAAAGAAGATGATATAGAGAGAAAAATAAATAATACATGATTTCGTATCTTAACCCTTAGATATGTGAATCTTGATAAAAGAAGAATTTACTTATGATCAAGGCATCCCGTTCGTGCTGTACATCCAATCAAATCCGATTCTCAATCTAGTCGTTTCTAACAACACACAAAAATGAACTAAGACAATTTTTCTCGTAACCAAATACAAAGTAACCCAATTAAAATTAATCAAGAAGACCATTAAATGCATTGTCCCATACCTTGACATTATCTTCGTCTCGTCGAGAGTTTCCGGCGATATATTATAACAGAAAATTGGAGTTACGCAGCAAAACATATAGCCAATTAAAGTTTATCGACCACGCGAGTATAACGACGGCCTCGGGGCTCCAAGTAATCTTCAGCTTTGCTATCTGCATCATGACCTAATTAAAATTTATTAAGTGCTACATTTTGTGCATTGTCTTATACCTTAATATTTAGAAATGAGAATATTTACATTGGACAGTTTGGCATCTTTTTAAATTGGTCTATCCAATCAAATCCGCTAGTCAACCGTATAAGTCCTCGCAAGATCAAACAAGTGCAAAAAAATTAAAAAATCTTAAATAAAAATAAAAAGCCACATCAAAGAAGATGATATAGAGTGAAAAATAAATAATACATGATTTCGTATCGTAACCCTTAGATATGTGAATCTTGATAGAAGAAGAATTTACTTATGATCAAGGCATCCCGTTCGTACTGTACATCCAATCAAATCCGATTCTCAATCTAGTCGTTTCTAACATGACAAAAAAATGAACTAAGACAATTTTTCTCGTATCCAAATACAAAGTAACCTAACTAAAATTATTCAAGAACAACATTTAATGCATTGTCCCATACCTTAACATTATCTTCGTCTCGTCCAGAGCTTTTCGGCGATATATTATAAATAGAAAAACGGAGTTACGCAGCAAAACTTACAGATATTAAAGTTTATCGACCACGCGAGTATAACGACGGCCTCCAAGTAATCTTCAGCTTTGCTATCTGCATCATAACCTAATTAAAAATTTTTAAGTGTAAATTTTGTGCAATGTCCTATACCTTAATATTTAGAAATTAGAATATTTACATTGGACAGTGTGGCAACTTTTTAAATTGGTCTATCCAATCAAGTCCGCTAGTCAACCGTATAAGTCCTCGCAAGATCAAACAAGTGCAAAAAAATTAAAAAAACTTAAATAAAAATAAAAAGTCACATCAAAGAAGATGATATAGAGAGAAAAATAAATAATACATGATTTCGTATCGTAACCCTTAGATATGTGAATCTTGACAAAAGAAGAATTTACTTATGATCAAGGCATCCCGTTCGTGCTGTACATCCAATCAAATCCGATTCTCAATCTAGTCGTTCCTAACATGACAAAAAAATTGAATTCAGATAATTTTTCTCGTAACCAAATACAAAGTAATCTAATTAAAATTAATCAAGAACAACATTTAATGCATTGTCCCATACCTTTTCAATATATTCGTCTCGTCGAGAGCTTTCCGGCGATATACTATAGTAGAAAAACGGAGTTACGCAGCAAAATTTACAGCCAATTAAAGTTTACTGACCACGCGAGTATAACGACGACCTCGGGTCTCCAAGTACTCTTCAGCTTTGCTATCTGCATCATAACCTAATTAAAATTTTTTAAGAGCTACATTTTGTGCAATGTGCTATACCTTAATATTTAGAAATGGGGATATTTACATTGGACAGTTGGGCATCTTTTCGAATTGGTCTATCCAATCAAGTCCGCTAGTCAACCGTATAAATCCTCGCAAGATCAAACAAGTGCAAAAAAATTAAAAAAATCTTAAACAAAAATAAAAAGCCACATCAAACAAGATGATATATAGAGAAAAATAAATAATACAAGATTTCGTATCGTAACCCTTAGATATATGAATCTTGATAGAAGAAGAATTTACTTATGATCAAGGCATCCCGTTCGTGCAGTACATCCAATCAAATCCAATTCTTAATCTAGTCGTTCCTAACATGACAAAAAAATGAATTCAGATAATTTTTCTCGTAACCAAATACAAAGGAACCTAATTAAAATTAATCAAGAACAACATTTAAAGCATTGTCCCATACCTTAACATTATCTTCTTCTCGTCGTGAGCTATCCGGCGATATATTACCATAGAAAAATGGAGTTACGCAGCAAAAGTTACAGCCAATTAAATTTTATTGACCACGCGAGTATAACGACGGCCTCGGGTCTCCAAGTAATCTTCAGCTTTGCTATCTGCATCATAACCTAATTAAAATTTATTAAGAGCTACATTTTCTGTAGTGTCCTATACCTTAATATTTAGAAATGTAGATATTTACATTGGACAGTTTGGCATCTTTTTGAATTGGTCTATCCAATCAAGTCCGCTAGTCAACCATATAACTCCTCGCAAGATCAAACAAGTACAAAAAAATTAAAAAAAACTTAAACAAAAATAACAAGCCACATCAAAGAAGACGATATAGATAGAAAAATAAATAATACATGATTTCGTATCGTAACCCTTAGATATGTGAATCTTGATAAAAGAAGAATTTACTTATGATCAAGGCATCCCGTTCGTGCAGTACATCCAATGATATCCGATTCTTAATCTAGTCGTTCCTAACATGAAAGAAAAAATGAATTAACACAATTTTTCTAGTAACCAAATATGAAGAAGCCTAATTAAAATTAATCAAGAATAACATTTATTGCATTGTCCCATACCTTAACATTATCTTCGTCTCATGGAGAGCTTTTCGGCGATATATTATAATAGAAAAATGGAGTTACGCATGAAAAGTTACAGCCAATTAAAGTTTATCGACCACGCGAGTATAACGACGGCCTCGGGTCTCCAAGTAATCTTCAGCTTTGCTATTTGCATCATAACCTAATTAAAATTTATTAAGAGCTACATTTTCTGTAGTGTCCTATACCTTAATATTTAGAAATGGAGATATTTACATTGGACAGTTTGGCATCTTTTTGAATTAGTCTATCCAATCAAGCCCGCTAGTCAACCGTATAAGTCCTCGCAAGATCAAATAAGTGCAAAAAAATTCAAAAACCTTAAATAAAAATAAAAGCCACATCAAACAAGATGATATATAGAGAAAAATAAATAATACACGATTTCGTTTCGTAACCCTTAGATATATGAATCTTGATAAAAGAAGAATTTACTTACGATCAAGGCATCCCGTTCGTGTAGTACATCCAATCAAATCCGATTCTCAATCTAGTCGTTTCTAACATGACAAAAAAATGAACTAAGACAGTTTCTCTCGTAACCAAATACAAAGTAACCTAATTAAAATTAATCAAGAACAACATTTAATGCATTGTCCCATGCCTTTTCATTATCTTCGTACCGTCGAGAGCTTTCCGGCGATATATTATAATAGAAAAACGGAGTTACGCAGCAAAAGTTACAGCCAATTAAAGTTTACCGACCACGCGAGTATAAACGACGACCTCGGGTCTCCAAGTACTCTTCAGCTTTGCTATCTGCATCATAACCTAATTAAAATTTATTAAGAGCTACATTTTGTGCAATGTGCTATACCTTAATATTTAGAAATGGGGATATTTACATTGGACAGTTGGGCATCTTTTCGAATTGGTCTATCCAATCAAGTCCGCTAGTCAACCGTATAAATCCTCGCAAGATCAAACAAGTGCAAAAAAATTAAAAAAACTTAAATAAAAATAAAAAGTCACATCAAAGAAGATGATATAGAGAGAAAAATAAATAATACATGATTTCGTATCGTAACCCTTAGATATGTGAATCTTGACAAAAGAAGAATTTACTTATGATCAAGGCATCTCGTTCGTGCTGTACATCCAATCAAATCCGATTCTCAATCTAGTCGTTCCTAACAT
>BRYE01000004.1:17965781-17968281 GCA_030159115.1 Actinidia arguta var. hypoleuca | reverse complement strand
AAGAACAACATGTAATGCATTGTCCCATACGTTAACATTATCTTTGTCTCGTCGAGAACTTTCCGGCGATATATTATAATAGAAAAACAGAGTTACGCAGCAAAAGTTAAAGCCAATTAAAGTTTACCGACCACGCGAGTATAAACGACGACCTCGGGTCTCCAAGTACTCTTCAGCTTTGCTATCTGCATCATAACCTAATTAAAATTTATTAAGAGCTACATTTTGTGCAATGTGCTATACCTTAATATTTAGAAATGGGGATATTTACATTGGACAGTTGGGCATCTTTTCGAATTGGTCTATCCAATCAAGTCCGCTAGTCAACCGTATAAATCCTCGCAAGATCAAACAAGTGCAAAAAAATTAAAAAATCTTAAACAAAAATAAAAAGCCACATCAAACAAGATGATATATAGAGAAAAATAAATAATACATGATTTCGTATCGTAACCCTTAGATATGTGAATCTTAATAAAAGAAGAATTTACTTATGATCAAGGCATCCCGTTCGTGCAGTACATCCAATCAAATCCAATTCTTAATCTAGTCGTTCCTAACATGACAAAAAAATGAATTCAGATAATTTTTCTCGTAACCAAATACAAAGGAACCTAATTAAAATTAATCAAGAACAACATTTAAAGCATTGTCCCATACCTTAACATTATCTTCTTCTCGTCGTGAGCTATCCGGCGATATATTACCATAGAAAAATGGAGTTACGCAGCAAAAGTTACAGCCAATTAAATTTTATTGACCACGCGAGTATAACGACGGCCTCGGGTCTCCAAGTAATCTTCAGCTTTGCTATCTGCATCATAACCTAATTAAAATTTATTAAGAGCTACATTTTCTGTAGTGTCCTATACCTTAATATTTAGAAATGTAGATATTTACATTGGACAGTTTGGCATCTTTTTGAATTGGTCTATCCAATCAAGTCCGCTAGTCAACCATATAACTCCTCGCAAGATCAAACAAGTACAAAAAAATTAAAAAAAACTTAAACAAAAATAACAAGCCACATCAAAGAAGACGATATAGATAGAAAAATAAATAATACATGATTTCGTATCGTAACCCTTAGATATGTGAATCTTGATAAAAGAAGAATTTACTTATGATCAAGGCATCCCGTTCGTGCAGTACATCCAATGATATTCGATTCTTAATCTAGTCGTTCCTAACATGAAAGAAAAAATGAATTAACACAATTTTTCTAGTAACCAAATATGAAGAAGCCTAATTAAAATTAATCAAGAATAACATTTATTGCATTGTCCCATACCTTAACATTATCTTCGTCTCATGGAGAGCTTTTCGGCGATATATTATAATAGAAAAATGGAGTTACGCATGAAAAGTTACAGCCAATTAAATTTTATCGACCACGCGAGTATAACGACGGCCTCGGGTCTCCAAGTAATCTTCAGCTTTGCTATTTGCATCATAACCTAATTAAAATTTATTAAGAGCTACATTTTCTGTAGTGTCCTATACCTTAATATTTAGAAATGGAGATATTTACATTGGACAGTTTGGCATCTTTTTGAATTAGTCTATCCAATCAAGCCCGCTAGTCAACCGTATAAGTCCTCGCAAGATCAAATAAGTGCAAAAAAATTCAAAAACCTTAAATAAAAATAAAAGCCACATCAAAGAAGATGATATAGAGAGAAAAATAAATAATACATGCTTTCGTATCGTAAACCTTAGATGTGTGAATCTTGATAAAAGAAGAATTTACTTCTCAACAAGGCATCCCGTTCGTGCAGTACATCCAATCAAATCCGACTCTTAATCTAGTCGTTCTTAACATGACAAAAAAAAGAATTAAGACCATTTTTCTCGTACCCAAATACAAAGTAACCTAATTAAAATTAATCAAGAACAACATTTAAAGCATTGTTCCATACCTTAACATTATCTTCGTCTCATCGTGAGCTATCCGGCGATATATTATTACAGAAAAATGGAGTTACGCAGCAAAAGTTACAGCCAATTAAATTTTATTGACCACGCGACTATAACAACGGCCTCGGGTCTCCAAGTAATCTTCAGCTTTGCTATCTGCATCATACCCTAATTAAAATTTGTTAAGAACTACATTTTGTGCAACGTGCTATACCTTAATATTTAGAAATGGGGATATTTACATTAGACAGTTGGGCATCTTTTTGAATTGGTCTATCCAATCAAGTCCCCTAGTCAACTGTATAAGTCCTCGAAAGATCAAACAAGTGCAAAAAAATTAAAAAGCCTTAAACAAAAATAAAAAGCCACATCATAGAAGATGATATAGAGAGAAAAATAAATAATACATGATTTCGTATCGTAACCCTTAGATATGTGAATCCTGATAAAAGAAGAATTTACTTATGATCAAGGCACCCCGTTCGTGCAGTACATTCAATCAAATCCCATTCTCAATCTAGTCGTTCCTAACATGAACAAAAAATGAATTCAGACAATTTTTCTCGTAACCAAATACAAAGTA
>BRYE01000004.1:17945781-17955781 GCA_030159115.1 Actinidia arguta var. hypoleuca | reverse complement strand
TCTAGTCGTTCCTAACATGACAAAAAATGAATTAAGACCATTTTTCTTGTACCCAGATACAAAATAATCTAATTAAAATTAATGAAGAACAACATTTAATGCATTCTCCCATACCTTAACATTATCTTCGTCTCGTCGAAAGCTTTCCGGCGATATATTATAATAGAAAAAAGGAGTTACGCAGCAAAAGTTACAGCCAATTAAAGTTTATCGACCACGATAGTATAACGACTGCCTCGGGTCTCCAAGTAATCTTCAACTTTGCGATCTGCATCATAACCTGATTAAAATTTGTTAAGAGCTACATTTTGTGCAATGTGCTATACCTTAATATTTAGAAATGGGGATATTTACATTGGACAGTTTGGCATCTTTTTGAATTGGTCTATCCAATCAAGTCCGCTAGTCAACCGTATAAGTCCTCGGAAGATTGAACAAGTGCAAAAAAATTAAAAAACATTAAACAAAAATAACAAGCCACATCGAAGAAGATGATATAGAGAGAAAAATAAATAATACATGATTTCGTATCGTAACACTCAGATATGTGAATCTTTATAAAAGAAGAATTTACTTATGATCAAGGTATCCCGTTCGTGCAGTACATCCAATCAAATCCGATTCTCAATCTACTCGTTCCTAACATGACAAAAAAATAAATTACAGCAATTTTTCTCGTACCCAAATACAAAGTAACCTAATTAAAATTAATCAAGACCAACATTAAATTCTTTGTCTCATACCTTAACATTATCTTCGTCTCATCGACAGCTTTCCGGCGATATATTATAATAGAAAAACGGAGTTACGCAGCAAAAGTTACAGCCATTTAAATTTTATCGACCACGCGAGTATAACGACGGCCTCGGGTCTCCAAGTAATCTTCAGCTTTGCTATCTGCATCATAACCTAAAATTTATTAAGAGCTACATTTTGTGCAATGTGCTATACCTTAATATTTAGAAATGGGGATATTTACATTGGACAGTTTGGCATCTTTTTGAATTGGTCTATCCAATCATGTCCGCTAATCAACCGTATAAGTCCTCGCAAGATCAAACAAGTGTAAAAAAATTAAAAAACCTTAAACAAAAATAACAAGCCACATCAAAGAAGATAATATAGAGAGAAAAATAAATAATACATGATTTCGTATCGCAACCCTTAGATATGTGAATCTTGAAAAAAGAAGAATTTATTTACGATCAAGGCATCCCGTTCGTGCAGTACATCCAATCAAATCCGATTCTCAATCTAGTCGTTCCTAACATGACAAAAAAATGAATTAAGGCAATTTTTCGCGTAACCAAATACAAAGTAACCTAATTAAAATTAATCCAGAACGACATTTAATGCATTGTCCCATACCTTAACATTATCTTCGTCTCGTCGAGAGCTTTCTGACGATATATTATGATAGAAAAACGGAGTTACACAGCAAAAATTACAGCCAATTAAAGTTTATCGACCACGCGAGTATAACGACGGCCTCGGATATCCAAGTAATCTTCAGCTTTGCTATCTGCATCATAACCTAATTAAAATTTATTAAGAGCTACATTTTGTACAATGTCCTATACCTTAATATTTAGAAATAAGAATATTTACATTGGACAGTTTGTCAACTTTTTGAATTGGTTTATCCAATCAAGTCCGCTAGTCAACCGTATAAGTTCTCGCAAGATCAAACAAATGCAAAAAAATAAATAATACATGATTTCATATCGTAACCCTTAGATATGCGAATCATGATAAAAGCAGAATTTACTTATGATCAAGGCATCCCGTTCGTGCAGTACATCCAATCAAATCCGATTCGCATTCAAGTCATTCCTAACATGAAAAAAAAATGAATTAAGACAATTTTTCTCATACTCAAATACAAAGTAACATAATAAAAATTAATCCAGAACGACATTTAATGCATTGTCCCATACCTTAACATTATCTTCGTCTCGTCGAGAGCTTTCCGGCGATATATTATGATAGAAAAACGGAGTTACGCAGCAAAAGTTACAACCAATTAACGTTTATCGACCACGCGAGTATAACGACGGCCTCGGGTCTCCAAGTAATCTTCAGCTTTGCTATCTGCGTCATAACCTAATTAAAATTTATTAAGAGCTACATTTTGTGCAATGTGCTATACCTTAATATTTAGAAATGGGGATAATTACATTGGACAGTTTGGCACCTTTTTGAATTGGTCTATCCAATCAAGTCTGCTAGTCAATCGTATAAGTCCTCGCAAGATCAAACAAGTGCAAAAAAATTAAAAACCTTAAACAAAAATAAAAAGCCACATCAAAGAAAATGATATATAGAGAAAAACAAATAATACATGATTTCCTATCGTAACCTTTAGATATGTGAATCTTGACAAAAGAAGAATTTACTTATGATCAAGGCAACCTGTTCGTGCAGTACATCCAATCAAATTCAATTCGCAATGTAGTCGTTCCTAACATGAAAGAAAAAATGAATTAACACAATTTTTCTAGTAACCAAATATGAAGAAGCCTAATTAAAATTAATCAAGAATAACATTTATTGCATTGTCCCATACCTTAACATTATCTTCGTCTCATGGAGAGCTTTTCGGCGATATATTATAATAGAAAAATGGAGTTACGCATGAAAAGTTACAGACAATTAAAGTTTATCGACCACACGAGTATAACAACGGCCTCGGGTCCCCAAGTAATCTTCAGCTTTGCTACCTGCATCATAACGTAATTAAAATTTATTAAGAGCTACATTTTGTGCAATGTCCTATACCTTAATATTTAGAAATATGAATATTTCCATTGGACAGTTTGGCAGCTTTTTCAATTGGTCTATCCAATCAAGTCAGCTAGTTAGCCGTATAAGTCCTCGAAAGATCAAACAAGTGCAAAAAAATTAAAAAACCTTAAACCAAAATAAAAAGTCACATCATAGAAGATGATATAGGGAGAAAAATAAATAATACATGATTTCGTATCGCAACCCTTAGATATGTGAATCTTGAAAAAAGAAGAATTTATTTACGATCAAGGCATCCCGTTCGTGCAGTACATCCAATCAAATCAGATTCTCAATCTAGTCGTTCCTAACATGACAAAAAAATGAATTAAGGCAATTTTTCGCATAACCAAATACAAAGTAACCTAATTAAAATTAATCCAGAACGACATTTAATGCATTGTCCCATACCTTAACATTATCTTCGTCTCGTCGAGAGCTTTCCGGCGATATATTATGATAGAAAAACGGAGTTACGCAGCAAAAGTTACAGCCAATTAAAGTTTATCGACCACGCGAGTATAACGACGGCCTCGGATATCCAAGTAATCTTCAGCTTTGCTATCTGCATCATAACCTAATTAAAATTTATTAAGAGCTACATTTTGTACAATGTCCTATACCTTAATATTTAGAAATAAGAATATTTACATTGGACAGTTTGGCACCTTTTTGAATTGGTCTATCCAATCAAGTCCGCTAGTCAACCGTATAAGTTCTCGCAAGATCAAACAAGTGCAAAAATATTAAAAACCCTTAAACAAAAATAAAAAGCCACATCATAGAAGATGATAT
Source organism: Actinidia arguta var. hypoleuca (assembly GCA_030159115.1). Classification (NCBI taxonomy): domain Eukaryota; kingdom Viridiplantae; phylum Streptophyta; class Magnoliopsida; order Ericales; family Actinidiaceae; genus Actinidia; species Actinidia arguta. The sequence continues at coordinate 17,952,202 of BRYE01000004.1, read as the reverse complement.
AGAGAAAAAAATAAATAATACATGATTTCGTATCGTAACCCTTAGATATGCGAATCATGATAAAAGCAGAATTTACTTATGATCAAGGCATCCCGTTCGTGCAGTACATCCAATCAAATCCGATTCGCATTCAAGTCATTCCTAACATGAAAAAAAAATGAATTAAGACAATTGATCTCATACTCAAATACAAAGTAACCTAATTAAAATTAATCCAGAACGACATTTAATGCATTGTCCCATACCTTAACATTATCTTCGTCTCGTCGAGAGCTTTCCGGCGATATATTATGATAGAAAAATGGAGTTACGCAGCAAAAGTTACAACCAATTAACGTTTATCGACCACGCAAGTATAACAACGGCCTCGGGTCTCCAAGTAATCTTCAGCTTTGCTATCTGCGTCATAACCTAATTAAAATTTATTAAGAGCTATATTTTGTGCAATGTCCTATACCTTAATATTTAAAAATGGGAATATTTACATTAGACAGTCTGGCATCTTTTTGAATTGGTCTATCCAATCAAGTCCACTAGTCAACCGTATAAGTCCTCGCAAGATCAAACAAGTGCAAAAAAATTAAAAAACCTTAAACAAAAATAAAAAGCCACATCATAGAAGATGATAGAGAGAGAAAAATAAATAATACATGATTTCGTATCGTAACCCTTAGATATGTGAATCTTGATAAAAGAAGATTTTACTTATGATTAAGGCATCCCGTTCGTGCAGTACATCCAATAAAATCCGATTCGCAATCTAGTCGTTCCTAACAAGAAAAAAAAATGAATTAAGACAATTTTTCTCGTACCCAAATACAAAATAACCTAATTAAAATTAATCAAGAACAACATTTAATGCATTGTCCCATACCTTATCATTATCGTCGTGTCGTCGATAGCTTTCCGACGATATATTATAATAGAAAAACAAAGTTACACAACAAAAAGTTACAGACAATTAAGGTTTACCGACCACGCGAGTATAAAGATGGCCTCGGGTCTCCAAGTAATCTTCAGCTTTGAAATCTGCATCATAACCTAATTAAAATTTAATAAGAGCTACATTTTGTGTAGTGTCCTATACCTTAATATTTAGAAATGGAGATATTTACATTGGACAGTTTTGCATCTTTTTGAATTGGTCTATCCAATCAAGTCCGCTAGTCAATCGTATAAGTCCTCGCAAGATCAAACAAGTGCAAAAAAATTAAAAAAACTTAAACAAAAATAAAAAGCCACATCAAAGAAGATGGTATACAGAGAGAAAAATAAATAATACATGATTTCGACTCGTAACCCTTAAATATGCGAATCTTGATAAAAGAAGAATTTACTTATGATTAAGGCATCCTGTTCGTGTAGTACATCCAATCAAATCCGATTCTCAATCTAGTCGTTCCTAACATGACAAAAAAATGAATTAAGACAATTTTTCTCGTACCCAAATACAAAGTAACCTAATTAAAACTAATCAAGAACAACATTTAATGCATTGTCCCATATCGTAATAGTATCTTCGTCTCGTCGCGAGATTTCCGGCGATATATTATAATAGAAAAACAGAGTTACGCAACAAAAGTTACAGCCAATTAAAATTTACCGACCAAGCAAGTATAACGACGGCTTCTGGTCTCAAAATAATTTTCAGCTTTGCTATCTGCATCATAACCTAATTAAAATTTATTAAGAGCTACATTTTGTACAATGTCCTATACCTTAATATTTAGAAATGGGGATAATTACATTGGACAGTTTGGCACCTTTTTGAATTGGTCAATCCAATCAAGTTCGCTAGTCAACCGTATAAGTCCTCGCAAGATCAAACAAGTGCAAAAAAATTAAAATACCATAAACAAAAATAAAATGCCACATCAAAGAAGATGATATAGAGGGAAAAATAAATAATACATGATTTCGACTCGTAACCCTTAGATATGCGAATCTTGATAAAAGAAGAATTTACTTATGATTAAGGCATCCTGTTCGTGTAGTACATCCAATCAAATTCGATTCTCAATCTAGTCGTTCCTAACATGACAAAAAAATGAATTAAGACAATTTTTCTCGTACCCAAATACAAAGTAACCTAATTAAAACTAATCAAGAACAACATTTAATGCATTGTCCCATATCGTAATAGTATCTTCGTCTCGTCGCGAGATTTCCGGCGATATATTATAATAGAAAAACAGAGTTACGCAACAAAAGTTACAGCCAATTAAAATTTACCGACCAAGCAAGTATAACGACGGCTTCTGGTCTCAAAATAATTTTCAGCTTTGCTATCTGCATCATAACCTAATTAAAATTTATTAAGAGCTACATTTTGTACAATGTCCTATACCTTAATATTTAGAAATGGGGATAATTACATTGGACAGTTTGGCACCTTTTTGAATTGGTCAATCCAATCAAGTTCGCTAGTCAACCGTATAAGTCCTCGCAAGATCAAACAAGTGCAAAAAAATTAAAATACCATAAACAAAAATAAAATGCCACATCAAAGAAGATGATATAGAGGGAAAAATAAATAATACATGATTTCGACTCGTAACCCTTAGATATGCGAATCTTGATAAAAGAAGAATTTACTTATGATTAAGGCATCCTGTTCGTGTAGTACATCCAATCAAATTCGATTCTCAATCTAGTCGTTCCTAACATGACAAAAAAATGAATTAAGACAATTTTTCTCGTACCCAAATACAAAGTAACCTAATTAAAATTAATCAAGAACAACATTCAATGCATTGTCCCATACCTTAATTTTATCTCCGTCTCGTCGCGAGCTTTCCGGCGATATATTATAACAGAAAAACGGAGTTACGCAACAAAAGTTACAGCCAATTAAAATTTACCGACCACGCGAGTATAACGACGGCCACGGGTATCCAAGTAATCTTCAGCTTTGCTATCTGCATCATAACCTAATTAAAATTTATTAAAAGCCACATTTTGTGCAATGTCCTATACCTTAATATTTAGAAATGAGAATATTTACATTGGACAGTTTGGCAGCTTTTTGAATTAGTCTATCCAATCAAGTCCGCTAGTCAACCGTATAAGTCCTCGAAAGATCAAACAAGTGCAAAAAAATTAAAAAACCTTAAACCAAAATAAAAAGTCACATCATAGAAGATGATAGAGAGAGAAAAATAATTAATACATGATTTCGTATCGTAACCCTTAGATATGTGAATCCTGTTAAAAGAAGAATTTATTTACGATCAAGGCATCCCGTTCGTGCAGTACATCCAATCAAATCCGATTCTCAATCTAGTCGTTCCTAACATGACAAAAAAATGAATTAAGGCAATTTTTCGCATAACCAAATACAAAGTAACCTAATTAAAATTAATCCAGAACGACATTTAATACATTGTCCCATACCTTAACATTATCTTCGTCTCATCGAGAGCTTTCCGGCGATATAATATAATCGAAAAACGGAGTTACGCAGCAAAAGTTACAGCCAATTAAAGTTTATAGACCACGCGAGTATAACGACGGCCTCGAGTCTCCAAGTAATCTTCAGCTTTGCTATCTGCATCATAACCTAATTAAAATTTATTAAGACCAATATTTTGTGCAATGTCCTATACCTTAATATTTAAAAATGGGAATATTTACATTAGACAGTCTGGCATCTTTTTGAATTGGTCTATCCAATCAAGTCCACTAGTCAACCGTATAAGTCCTCGTAAGATCAAACAAGTGAAAAAAATTAAAAACCTTAAACAAAAATGAAAAGCCACATCATAGAAGATGATAGAGAGAGAAAAATAATTAATACATGATTTTGTATCGTAACCCTTAGATATGTGAATCCTGTTAAAAGAAGAATTTACTTATGATCAAGGCATCCCGTTCGTGCAGTACAACCAATCAAATCCGATTCTCAATCTAGTCGTTCCTAACATGACAAAAAAATGAATTAATACAATTTTTCTCATACCCAAATACAAAGTGACCTAATTAAAATTAATGAAGAACAACATTTAATGCATTGTCCCATACCGTAACATTATCTTCGTCTCAATGCAAGCTTTCTGGCGATATATTATAACAGAAAAACACAGTTACACAACAAAAGTTACAGCCGATTAAAGTTTACCGACCACGCGAGTATAACAACGGCCTCGGGTCTCCAAGTAATCTTCAACATTGCTATCTGCATCATGACCTAAATAAAATTTATTAAGAGTTGCATTTTGTGCAACGCCCTATACCTTAATATTTACAAATGGGGATATTTATATTGGACAGTTTGGCAGCTTTTTGAATAGGTCCATCCAATAAAGTCCGCTAGTCAACCGTATAAGTACTCGCAAGTTCAAAAAATTGCAAAATAATAAAAAATTCTTAAACAAAAATAAAAAGCCACATCAAAGAAAATGATATACAGAGAAAAATAAATAATACATGATTTCGTATCGTAACCATTAGATATGTGAATCTTGATAAAAGAAGAATTTACCTATGATCAAGACATCCCGTTCGTGCAGTACATCCAATCAAATCCGAATCGCAATCTAGTCGTTCCTAACATGAAAAAAACTGAATTAAGACAATTTTTCTCGTACTCAAATACAAAGTAACCTAATTAAAATTTATCAAGAACAGCATTTAATGCATTGTCCCATACCTTATCATTATCTTCGTCTCTTCAAAAGTTTTTCGGCGATATATTATAATAGAATAACAAAATTACGCAGCATAAGTGACAGTCAATTAAAGTTTTTACCGACCACGCGAGTAGAACGACGCCTCGGGTCTCTAAGTACTCTTCAGCTTTGCTATCTGCATCACAACCCAATTAAAATTTATTAATAGCTACATTTTGTGCAATGGGTTATACCTTAATATTCAGAAATAGGGATATTTACATTGGACAGTTTGGCATCTTTTTGAATTGGTCTATCCAATCAAGTCCACTAGTCAACCGTATATGTCCTTGCAAGATCAAACAAGTGCAAAAAAATTAAAAAAACTTAAACAAAAATAAAAAGTCACATCATAGAAGATGATAGAGAGAGAAAAATAAATAATACATGATTTCGTATCATAACCCTTAGATATGTGAATATTGATAAAAGAAGAATTTACTTATGATCAAGGTATCCCGTTCGTGCAGTACATCCAATCAAATCCGAATCGCAATCTAGTCGTTCCTAACATGAAAAAAACTGGATTAAGACAATTTTTCTAGTACTCAAATACAAAGTAACCTAATTAAAATTAATCAAGAACAACATTTAATGCTTTGTCCCATACCTTATCATTATCTTCATCTCGTCGAGAGCTTTTTGGCGATATATTATAATCGAAAAACGGAGTTACGCAGCAAAAGTTACAGCCAATTAAAGTTTATCGACCACGCGAGTATAACGACGGCCTCGGGTCTCCAAGTAATTTTCAGCTTTGCTATCTGCATTACAACCTAATTAAAATTTATTAAGAGCTATATTTTGTGCAATGTCCTATACCTTAATATTTAAAAATGGAAATATTTACATTAGACAGTCTGGCATCTTTTTGAATTGGTCTATCCAATCAAGTCCACTAGTCAACCGTATAAGTCCTCGCCAGATCAAACAAGTGCAAAAAAATTAAAAAACCTTAAACAAAAATAAAAAGCCACATCATAGAAGATGATAGAGAGAGAAAAATAAATAATACATGATTTCATATCATAACCCTTAGATATTTGAATATTGATAAGAGAAGAATTTACTAATGATCAAGGCATCCCGTTCGTGCAGTACATCCAATCAAATCCGAATCGCAATCTAGTCGTTCCCAACATGAAAAAAACTGAATTATGATAATTTTTCTCGTACTCAAATACAAAGTAACATAATTAAAATTTATCAAGAACAGAATTTAATGCATTGTCCCATACCTTGTCATTATATTCGTCTCGTCGAAAGCTTTTCGGCGATATATTATAATAGAAAAAAAATGTCACGTAGCATAAGTGACAGTCAATTAAAGTTTTTACCGACCACGCGAGTATAACGACGGCCTCGGGTCTCTAAGTAATCTTCAGCTTTGCTATCTGCATCATAACCCAATTAAAATTTATTAAGAGCTACATTTTGTGCAATGTGTTATACCTTAATATTCAGAAATGGGGATATTTACATTGGACAGTTTGGCATCTTTTTGAATTGGTCTATCCAATCAAGTCTGCTAATCAACCGTATAAGTCCTCGCAAGATCAAACAAGTGAAAAAAAATTAAAAAACCTTAAACAAAAATAAAAAGCCAAATCATAGAAGATGATATATAGAAAAAAATAAATAATAGATGATTTCGTATCGTAACCCTTAGGTATGCGAATCCTGTTAAAAGAAGAATTTACTTTTGATCAAGGCATCCCGTTCGTGCAGTACATCCAATCAAATCCGATTCTCAA
>BRYE01000004.1:17918281-17943281 GCA_030159115.1 Actinidia arguta var. hypoleuca | reverse complement strand
AATCCGAATCGCAATCTAGTCGTTCCCAACATGAAAAAAACTGAATTATGATAATTTTTCTCGTACTCAAATACAAAGTAACATAATTAAAATTTATCAAGAACAGAATTTAATGCATTGTCCCATACCTTGTCATTATATTCGTCTCGTCGAAAGCTTTTCGGCGATATATTATAATAGAAAAAAAATGTCACGTAGCATAAGTGACAGTCAATTAAAGTTTTTACCGACCACGCGAGTATAACGACGGCCTCGGGTCTCTAAGTAATCTTCAGCTTTGCTATCTGCATCATAACCCAATTAAAATTTATTAAGAGCTACATTTTGTGCAATGTGTTATACCTTAATATTCAGAAATGGGGATATTTACATTGGACAGTTTGGCATCTTTTTGAATTGGTCTATCCAATCAAGTCTGCTAATCAACCGTATAAGTCCTCGCAAGATCAAACAAGTGAAAAAAAATTAAAAAACCTTAAACAAAAATAAAAAGCCAAATCATAGAAGATGATATATAGAAAAAAATAAATAATAGATGATTTCGTATCGTAACCCTTAGGTATGCGAATCCTGTTAAAAGAAGAATTTACTTTTGATCAAGGCATCCCGTTCGTGCAGTACATCCAATCAAATCCGATTCTCAATCTAGTCGTTCCTAACATGAAAAAAAATGAATTAAGACAATTTTTCTCGTACTCAAATACAAAGTAACCTAATTAAAATTAATCAAGAACAACTTTTAATACATTGTCCCATAACTTATCATTATCTTCGTCTCGTCGAAATCTTTTCGACGATATATTATAATAGAAAAACAAAGTTACACAACAAAAGTGATAGCCAATTAAAGTTTTTACCGACCACGCGAGTATAACGACGGCCTCGGGTCTCCAAGTAATCTTCAGCTTTGCTATCTGCATCATAACCTAATTAAAATTTATTAATAGCTACAATTTGTGCAATGTGTTATACCTTAATATTTAGAAATAGGGATATTTACATTGGACAGTTTGGCATCTTTTCGAACTGGTCTATCCAATCAAGTCCGCTAGTCAACCATATAACTCCTCGCAAGATCAAACATGAGCAAAAAAATTAATAAACCTTAAATAAAAATAAAAAGTCAAATCATAGAAGATGATATATAGAATAAAATAAATAATAGATGACTTCGTATCGTAACCCTTAGGTATGCGAATCCTGTTAAAAGAAGAATTTACTTTTGATCAAGGCATCCCATTCGTGCAGTACATCCAATCAAATCCGATTCTAAATCTAGTCGTTCCTAACATGAAAAAAAATAAATTAAGACAATTTTTCTCGTACTCAAATACAAAGTAACCTAATTAAAATTAATCAAGAACAACATCTAATGAATTGTCCCATACCTTACCATTATCTTCGTCTCGTCGAAAGCTTTTCGGCGATATATTATAATAGAAAAACGGAATTACGCAGCAAAAGTTACAGCCAATTAAAGTTTACTGACCACGCGAGTATAACGACGGCCTCGCGTCTCCAAGTAATCTTCAGCTTTGCTATTTGCATCATAACCTAATTAAAATTTATTAAGAGCTACATTTTGTGCAATGTTTTATACCTTAATATTTAAAAATGGAGATATTTACATTGGACAGTTTGGCACCTTTTTGAATTGGTCTATCCAATCAAGTCCTCTAGTCAATCGTATATGTCCTCGCAAGATCAAACAAGTGCAAAAAAATTAAAAAACCTTAAACAAAAATAAAAAGCCACATCAAAGAAGATGGTATATAGAGAAAAATAAATAATACATGATTTCGTATCGTAATCCTTAGATATGTGAATATTGATAAGAGAAGAATTTACTTATGATCAAGGCACCCCGTTCGTGCAGTACATCCAATCAAATCCGATTCTCAATCTAGTCGTTCCTAACATGAACAAAAAATGAATTCAGACAATTTTTCTCGTAACCAAATACAAAATAACCTAATTAAAATTAATCAAGAACAACATTTAATGCATTGCCCATACTTTTTCATTATCTTCGTCTCGTCGAGAGTTTTCAGCGATATATTATAATAGAAAAACGGAGTTACGCAGCAAAAGTTACAGCTAATTAAAGTTTACCGACCACGCGAGTATAACGACGGCCTCGGGTCTCCATGTAATCTTCATCTTTGTTATTTGCATCATAACCTAATTAAAATTTATTAAGAGCTACATTTTGTGCAATGTGTTATACCTTAATATTTAGAAATGGGGATATTTACATTGGACAATTTGGCACCTTTTTGAATTGGTCTATCCAATCAAGTCCGCTAGTCAACCGTATATGTCCTCGCAAGATCAAACAAGTGCAAAAAAATTAAAAAACCTTAAACAAAAATAAAAAGCCACATCAAAGAAGATGGTATATAGAGAAAAATAAATAATACATGATTTCGTATCGTAACCCTTAGATATGTGAATATTGATAAGAGAAGAATTTACTTATGATCAAGGCATCCCGTTCGTGCAGTACAACCAATTAAATCTGATTCTCAATCTAGTCGTTCCTAACTTGATAAAAAAATAAAATAAGACAATTTTTCTCGTACCCAAATACAAAGTAACCTAATTAAAATTAATCAAGAACAATATTTAAAGCATTGTCCCGTACCTTAACATTATCTCCGTCCCGTCGCGAGCTTTTCGGCAATATATTATAACAGAAAAACAGAGTTACGCAACAAAAGTTACAACCAATTAAAATTTACCGACCACGCGAGTATAACGACGGCCTCGGGTTCCCAAGTAATCTTCAACTTTGCTATCTGCAGCATAACCTAACTAAAATTTATTTAGGGCTACATTTCGTGCAATGTCCTATACCTTAATATTTAGAAATAGGGATATTTACATTAGATAGTTTGGAGCCTTTTTGGATTGGTCAATCCAATCAAGTACGCTAGTCAACCGTATAAGTCCATGCAAGATCAAACGAGTGCAAAAAAATTAAAAAACTTTAAACAAAAATAAAAAGTCACATCAAACAAGATGGTGTATAGAGAGAAAAATAAATAACACATGATTTCGTATCGTAACCCTTAGATATGTGAATCTTGATAAAAGAAGAATTTACTTATGATCGAGGCATCCCGTTCGTGTTGTACATCCAATCAAATCGTTTTCTCAATCTAGTCGTTCCTAACATGACAAAAAAATAAATTAAGACAATTTTTCTCGTATCCAAAAACAAAGTAACCTAATTAAAATTAATCAAGGACAATATTTAATGCATTGTCCCATACCTTAACATTACCTTCGTCACGCCGAGAGCTTTCCGACGATATATTATAATAGAAAAACGGAGTTACGTAGCAAAAGTTACAGCCAATTCAAGTTTACTGACCACGCGAGTATAACGACGGCCTCAGGTCTCCAAGTAATCTTCAACTTTGCTATTTGCATCATAACCTAATTAAAATTTATTAAGAGCTACATTTTGTGCAATGTTTTATACCTTAATATTTAGAAATGGAGATATTTACATTGGACAGTTTGGCACCTTTTTGAATTGGTCTATCCAATCAAGTCCTCTAGTCAATCGTATATGTCCTCGCAAGATCAAACAAGTGCAAAAAAATTAAAAAACCTTAAACAAAAATAAAAAGCCACATCAAAGAAGATGGTATATAGAGAAAAATAAATAATACATGATTTCGTATCGTAACCCTTAGATATGTGAATATTGATAAGAGAAGAATTTACTTATGATCAAGGGACCCCGTTCGTGCAGTACATCCAATCAAATCCGATTCTCAATCTAGTCGTTCCTAACATGAACAAAAAATGAATTCAGACAATTTTTCTCGTAACCAAATACAAAATAACCTAATTAAAATTAATCAAGAACAACATTTAATGCATTGCCCATACTTTTTCATTATCTTCGTCTCGTCGAGAGTTTTCAGCGATATATTATAATAGAAAAACGGAGTTACGCAGCAAAAGTTACAGCCAATTAAAGTTTACCGACCACGCGAGTATAACGACGGCCTCGGGTCTCCATGTAATCTTCATCTTTGTTATTTGCATCATAACCTAATTAAAATTTATTAAGAGCTACATTTTGTGCAATGTGTTATACCTTAATATTTAGAAATGGGGATATTTACATTGGACAATTTGGCACCTTTTTGAATTGGTCTATCCAATCAAGTCCGCTAGTCAACCGTATATGTCGTCGCAAGATCAAACAAGTGCAAAAAAATTAAAAAACCTTAAACAAAAATAAAAAGCCACATCAAAGAAGATGGTATATAGAGAAAAATAAATAATACATGATTTCGTATCGTAACCCTTAGATATGTGAATATTGATAAGAGAAGAATTTACTTATGATCAAGGCATCCCGTTCGTGCAGTACAACCAATTAAATCTGATTCTCAATCTAGTCGTTCCTAACTTGACAAAAAAATAAAATAAGACAATTTTTCTCGTACCCAAATACAAAGTAACCTAATTAAAATTAATCAAGAACAATATTTAATGCATTGTCCCGTACCTTAACATTATCTCCGTCCCGTCGCGAGCTTTTCGGCAATATATTATAACAGAAAAACGGAGTTACGCAACAAAAGTTACAACCAATTAAAATTTACCGACCACGCGAGTATAACGACGGCCTCGGGTTCCCAAGTAATCTTCAACTTTGCTATCTGCAGCATAACCTAACTAAAATTTATTTAGGGCTACATTTCGTGCAATGTCCTATACCTTAATATTTAGAAATTGGGAATTTTACATTAGATAGTTTGGAGCCTTTTTGGATTGGTCTATCCAATCAAGTACGCTAGTCAACCGTATAAGTCCTCGCCAGATCAAACAAGTGCAAAAAAATTAAAAAACCTTAAACAAAAATAAAAAGCCACATCATAGAAGATGATAGAGAGAGAAAAATAAATAATACATGATTTCATATCATAACCCTTAGATATTTGAATATTGATAAGAGAAGAATTTACTAATGATCAAGGCATCCCGTTCGTGCAGTACATCCAATCAAATCCGAATCGCAATCTAGTCGTTCCCAACATGAAAAAAACTGAATTATGATAATTTTTCTCGTACTCAAATACAAAGTAACATAATTAAAATTTATCAAGAACAGAATTTAATGCATTGTCCCATACCTTGTCATTATATTCGTCTCGTCGAAAGCTTTTCGGCGATATATTATAATAGAAAAAAAATGTCACGTAGCATAAGTGACAGTCAATTAAAGTTTTTACCGACCACGCGAGTATAACGACGGCCTCGGGTCTCTAAGTAATCTTCAGCTTTGCTATCTGCATCATAACCCAATTAAAATTTATTAAGAGCTACATTTTGTGCAATGTGTTATACCTTAATATTCAGAAATGGGGATATTTACATTGGACAGTTTGGCATCTTTTTGAATTGGTCTATCCAATCAAGTCTGCTAATCAACCGTATAAGTCCTCGCAAGATCAAACAAGTGAAAAAAAATTAAAAAACCTTAAACAAAAATAAAAAGCCAAATCATAGAAGATGATATATAGAAAAAAATAAATAATAGATGATTTCGTATCGTAACCCTTAGGTATGCGAATCCTGTTAAAAGAAGAATTTACTTTTGATCAAGGCATCCCGTTCGTGCAGTACATCCAATCAAATCCGATTCTCAATCTAGTCGTTCCTAACATGAAAAAAAATGAATTAAGACAATTTTTCTCGTACTCAAATACAAAGTAACCTAATTAAAATTAATCAAGAACAACTTTTAATACATTGTCCCATAACTTATCATTATCTTCGTCTCGTCGAAATCTTTTCGACGATATATTATAATAGAAAAACAAAGTTACACAACAAAAGTGATAGCCAATTAAAGTTTTTACCGACCACGCGAGTATAACGACGGCCTCGGGTTCCCAAGTAATCTTCAACTTTGCTATCTGCAGCATAACCTAACTAAAATTTATTTAGGGCTACATTTCGTGCAATGTCCTATACCTTAATATTTAGAAATAGGGAATTTTACATTAGATAGTTTGGAGCCTTTTTGGATTGGTCTATCCAATCAAGTACGCTAGTCAACCGTATAAGTCCATGCAAGATCAAACGAGTGCAAAAAAATTAAAAAACTTTAAACAAAAATAAAAAGCCACATCAAACAAGATGGTGTATAGAGAGAAAAATAAATAATACATGATTTCGTATCGTAACCCTTAGATATGTGAATCTTGATAAAAGAAGAATTTACTTATGATCGAGGCATCCCGTTCGTGTTGTACATCCAATCAAATCGTTTTCTCAATCTAGTCGTTCCTAACATGACAAAAAAATAAATTAAGACAATTTTTCTCGTTTTCAAAAACAAAGTAACCTAATTAAAATTAATCAAGGACAATATTTAATGCATTGTCCCATGCCATAACATTATCTTCATCTCGCCGAGAGCTTTCCGACGATATATTATAATAGAAAAACGGAGTTACGTAGCAAAACTTACAGCCAATTCAAGTTTACCGACCACGCGAGTATAACGACGGCCTCAGGTCTCCAAGTAATCTTCAACTTTGCTATCCGCATCATAACCTAATTAAAATTTATTAAGGGCTATATTTTGTGCAATTTCCTATACCTTAATATTTAGAATTGGGGATATTTACATTGGATAGTTTGGCGCCTTTTTGAATTGGTCTATCCAATCAAGTCTGCTAGTCAACCGTATAAGTCCTCGCAAGATCAAACGAGTGCAAAAAAATTAAAAAACCTTAAACAAAAATAAAAAGCCACATCAAACAAGATGGTGTATAGAGAGAAAAATAAATAATACATGATTTCGTATCGTAACCCTTAAATATTTGAATCTTGATAAAAGAAGAATTTACTTATGATCAAGGCATCCCGTTCGTGCTGTACATCCAATCAAATCATTTTCTCAATCTAGTCGTTCCTAACATGACAAAAAAATAAATTAAGACAATTTTTCTCGTTTCCAAAAACAAAGTAACCTAATTAAAATTAATCAAGGACAATATTTAATGCATTGTCCCATGCCATAACATTATCTTCATCTCGCCGAGAGCTTTCCGACGATATATTATAATAGAAAAACGGAGTTACGCAGCAAAAATTACAGCCAATTCAAGTTTACCGACCACGCAAGTATACCGACGGCCTCGGGTCCCCAAGTAATCTTCAACTTTGCTATCTGCATCATAACCTAATTAAAATTTATTAAGGGCTACATTTTGTGCAATATCCTATACCTTAACATTTAGAAATAGGGATATTTACATTGGACAGTTTGGCAACTTTTTGAATTGGTCTATCCAATCAAGTACGCTAGTCAACCGTATAAATCCTTGCAAGATCAAACGAGTGCAAAAAAATTAAAAAACCATAAACAAAAATAAAAACCCACATCAAAGAAGATGGTATATATAGAGAAAAATAAATAATACTTGATTTCGTATCATAACCCTTAGATACGTGAATCTTGATAAAAGAAGAATTTACTTATGATGAAGGCATCCCGTTCGTGCTGTACATCCAATCAAATCCAATTCTCAATCTGGTCGTTCCTACCATGACAAAAAAATAAATTAAGACAATTTTTCTCGTACCCAAATACAAAGTAACCTAATTAAAATTAATCAAGGACAACATTTAATACATTGTCCCATACCTTAACATTATCTTCGCCTCGCCGAGAGCTTTTCAACGATATATTATAATAGAAAAACGGAGTTACGTAGCAAAAGTTACAGCCAATTCAAGTTTACCGACCACGCGAGTATAACGACGGCCTCGGGTCTCCAAGTAATCTTCAACTTTGCTATCCGCATCATAACCTAATTAAAATTTATTAAGGGCTATATTTTTTGCAATATCCTATACCTTAATATTTAGAAATGGGGATATTTACATGGGATAGTTTGGCGCCTTTTTGAATTGGTCTATCCAATCAAGTCTGATAGTCAACCGTATAAGTCCTCGCAAGATCAAACGAGTGCAAAAAAATTAAAAAACCTTAAACAAAAATAAAAAGCCACATCAAACAAGATGGTGTATAGAGAGAAAAATAAATAATACATGATTTCGTATCGTAACCCTTAAATATGTGAATCTTGATAAAAGAAGAATTTACTTATGATCAAGGCATCCCGTTCGTGCTGTACATCCAATCAAATCATTTTCTCAACCTAGTCGTTCCTAACATGACAAAAAATTAAATTAAGACAATTTTTCTCGTATCCAAAAACAAAGTAACCTAATTAAAATTAATCAAGGACAATATTTAATGCATTGTCCCATACCTTAACATTATCTTCGTCTCGCCGAGAGCTTTCCGACGATATATTATAATAGAAAAACGGAGTTACGCAGCAAAAGTTACAGCCAATTCAAGTTTACCGACCACGCGAGTATAACGACGGCCTCGGGTCTCCAAGTAATCTTCAACTTTGCTATCTGCATCATAACCTAATTAAAATTTATTAAGGGCTATATTTTGTGCAATATCCTATACCTTAATATTTAGAAATGGGGATATTTACATTGGACAGTTTGGCGCCTTTTTGATTTGGTCTATCCAATCAAGTCCGCTAGTCAATCGTATAAGTCCTCGCAAGATCAAACGAGTGCAAAAAAATTAAAAAACCTTAAACAAAAATAAAAAGCCACATCAAACAAGATGGTATATAGAGAGAAAAATAAATAATACATGATTTCGTATCGTAACCCTTAGATATGTGAATCTTGATAAAAGAAGAATTTACTTATGAGCAAGGCATCCCGTTCGTGTTGTACATCCAATCAAATCCGATTCTCAATCTAGTTGTTCCTAACATGACAAAAAAATAAATTAAGACAATTTTTCTCGTACCCAAATACAAAGTAACTTAATTAAAATTAATCAAGGACAACATTTAATGCATTGTCCCATACCTTAACATTATCTTCGCCTCGCCGAGAGCTTTCCGACGATATATAATAATAGAAAACTTAGTTACGCAGCAAAAGTTACAGCCAATTAAAGTTTACCGACCACGCGAGTATAACGACGGCCTCGGGTGTCCAAGTAATCTTCAACTTTGCTATCTGCATCATAACCTAATTAAAATTTATTAAGGGCTATATTTTGTGCAATATCCTATACCTTAGTATTTAGAAATGGGGATATTTACATTGGACAGTTTGGCGCCTTTTTGAATTGGTCTATCCAATCAAGTCCGCTAGTCAATCGTATAAGTCCTCGCAAGATCAAACGAGTGCAAAAAAATTAAAAAACCTTAAACAAAAATAAAAAGCCACATCAAACAAGATGGTATATAGAGAGAAAAATAAATAATACATGATTTCGTATCGTAACCCTTAGATATGTGAATCTTGATAAAAGAAGAATTTACTTATGATCAAGGCATCCCGTTCGTGCAGTACATCCAATCAAATCCGATTCTCAATCTAGCCGTTCCTAACATGACAAAAAAATGAATTAAGACAATTTTTCTGATATCCAAATACAAAGTAACCTAATTAAAATTAATCAAGAACAACATTTAATGTATTGTCCTATACCTTAATATTTGAAAATGGGGATATCTACATTCGACAATTTGGCATCCTTTGGAAGTGATCGATCCAATCAATTCCGCAAGCCAATCTTCTAAATTCTCGCAAAATTAAACAATTGCAAAAAAAATTACAAATCCTTACACAAAAATACAATGCCACATCGAAGAAGATGATAGAGGGAGAGAGAAAAAAAATATTATATGATTTCATACCGTAACCCTTAGATGTGTGGATTTTGATAAAAGAAGAATTTACTTATGATCAAGGTATCCCATTCGCACAGTCCGTACAATCAAATCCAATTCTCAATCTAGTCGTTCCTAAGCATGACAAAAAAAATGAATTAAGATAATTTTTCTCGTACCCAAATACAAAGTAACCTAATTAAAATTATTCAAGAACAACATTTAATGCATTATCCTATACCTTTAAATTTGAAAACAGGGATATTTACATTGGACAATTTGGAATCCTTTTGAAGTGATCCATCAAATCAATTTCGCAAGCCAATCATCTAGATTCTCGCAAAATCAAACAAATAAAAAAAACATTACAAATACTTACACAAAAATACAAAGCAACATCGAAGAAGATGATAGAGAGAAAAATAAATAAATAATACATGATTTCATACCATAGCCCTTAGATGAGTGGTTCTTGAAAAAAAAGGAATTTACTTATGATTAAGACATCCCGTTCATGCAGTACATCCAATCAAATACGATTCACAATCTAGTCGTTCCTAACAAGACAAAAAAAATGAATTAAGACAATTTTCTCGTACCCAAATATAAAGTAACCTAATTAAAATTAATCAAGAACCACATTTAATGCATTGTCCTATACCTTAATATTCAAAAAGGGGGATATCTACATTGGACAATTTGGCATCCTTTTGAAGTGATCGATCCAATCAATTCCGCAAGCCAATCATGTAAATTCTCGCAAAATCAAACAAATTTAAAAAAAATTACAAATCCTTACACAAAAATACAAAGCCACATCGAAGAAGATGATAGAAGGAGAGAATATAAAGTAAAATATGATTTCACACCGTAACACTTAGATGTGTGGATCTTGATAAAAGAGGAATTTACTTACGATCAAGGTATCCCGTTCGCGCAGTCCGTACAATTATATCCGATTCTCAATCTAGTCGTTCCTAAGCAAGACAAAAAAGATGAATTAAGACAATGTTTCTCGTACCCAAATACAAAGTAACCTAACTAAAATTAATTAAGAACTACATTTTGTGCAATATCCTATACCTTAATATTTAGAAATGGGGATATTTACATTGGACAGTTTGGCATCTTTTTGAATTGGTCTATCCAATCAAGTCCGCTAGTCAACCGCATAAGTCCTCGCAAGATCAAACAAGTGCAAAAAAATTAAAAAAAACTTACAGAAAAATATGAAACCACATCGAAGAAGATGATAGAGAGAGAAAAAAATAAATAATACATGATTTCACACCATAGCCTTTAGATGAGTGGATCTTGTTAAAGAGGAATTTACTTATGACCAAGGTATCCCGTTTGCACAGACCATCCAACCAAATTCGACGGTCAATCTAGTCATTCCTAGGAAAGACCAAAAAAATGAATAAAGATAATGTTTCTCGTACCAAAATACAAAGTAATTTAATTAAAATTAATCAAGAACAATATTTAATTCATTATCCCATACCTTAATATTTGAAAAGGGGGATATCTACATTGGACATTTATGCATTCTTTTGAAGTGATCGATCCAATCAATTCCGCAAGCCAATCATGTAAATTCTCGTAAAATCAAACAATTGCAAAAAACATTACAAATCCTTACACAAAAATACAAAGCCTTATCGAAGAAGATAATAGAGGGGGAGAGAAAAAAAAATTATATATGATTTCATACCGTAACACTTGTATGTGTGGATCTTGATAAAAGAAGAATTTACTTATGATCAAGGTATCCAATTCGCACAGTCTGTACAATCAAATCCAATTCTCAATCTAGTCGTTCCTAAGCATGACAAAAAAAATGAATTAAGATAATTTTTATCGTACCCAAATACAAAGTAACCTAATTAAAATTAATCAAGAATAACATTTAATGCATTATCCTATACCTTAATATTTGAAAAGGGGGATATCTACATTGGACATTTATGCATTCTTCTGAAGTGATCGATCCAATCAAGTCCACTAGTCAACCGTATAAGTCCTTGAGAGATCAAACAAGTGCGAAAGAATTAAAAAATCTCACACAAAAATACGAAACCACATCGAAGAAGATGATAGAGAGAGAGAGAGAGAGAAATAAATAATACATGATTTCATACCGTAGCCTTTAGATGAGTAGACCTTGATAAAAGAGAAATTTACTTACGACCAAGACATCCCGTTCGCGTAGAACATCCAATCAAATCCGATTCTCAATCTAGTCATTCCTGACATCACAAAAAAATGAATTAAGATAATTTTTCTCGTACCCAAATACAAAGTAACCTAATTAAAATTAATCAAGAACAACATTTAATGCATAGTCCTATACCTTAATATTTGAAATGGGGGATATCTACATTGGACATTTTGGCATCCTTTTGAAGTGATCGATCCAATCAATTCCGCAAGCTAATCATGTAAATTCTCGCAAAATCAAACTAATGCAAAAAACATTACAAATCCTTACACAAAAATACAAAGCCACATCGAAGAAGATGATAGAGGGAGAGAGAGAGAAAAAAATAATATATGATTTTATACCGTAACACTTAGATGTGTGGATCTTGATAAAAAAAGAATTTACTTACCACCAAGGCATCCTGTTTGCGCAGACCATCCAATCAAATCCAATGGTTAATCTAGTAATTCCTAACAAGACAAAGAAAATGAATTAAGACAACGTTTCTCGTACCCAAATACAAAGTAACCTAATTAAAATTAATCAACAACAACATTTAATGCATTGTCCTATACCTTAATATTTGAAAAGGGGGATACCTAAATTGGACATTTTGGCCTCCTTTTGAAGTGATCAATCCAATCATGTAAATTCTCACAAAATCAAACAAATTCTAAGAAACATTACAAATCCTTACACAAAAATACAAAGCCACATCGAAGAAGATGATAGAGGGAGAGAGAAAAAAAATAATATATGATTTCATACCGTAACACTTAGATGTGTGGATCTTGATAAAAGAGGAATTTACTTACGACCAAGGTATCCCGTTACGAAAGACCATCCAACCAAATTCGATGTTCAATCTCGTCGTTCCTAGGAAAGACCAAAAAAAATAAGTAAAGATAATATTTCTCGTACCCAAATACAAAGTAACTTAATTAAAATTAATCAAGAACAACATTTAATGCATTGTCCCATACCTTAACATTTGGAAATGAGGACAATTACATTGGACAATTTGGCATTTTTTTGAAGTTATCGATCCAATCAATTCCGCTAGCCAATCAAGTAAATTTTCGCAAGATCAAACAAATGCAAAAAAAATTACAAAACCTTACACAAAAATACAAATCAACATCGAAGAAGGTGATAGAGGGAGAGAGAAAAAAAATAATACATGATATCATATCGTAACCCTTAGATGTGTGGATCTTGATAAAAGAGGAATTTACTTACGATCAATGCATCCCATTCGCGCAGTACATACAATCAAATCCGAAGGTCAATCTAGCCGTTTCTTGGCAAGACAAAAGAAATAAATAAAGACAATATTTCTCGTACCCAAATACAAAGTAACCTAATTAAAATTACTTAAGAACAATATTTAATGCGTTGTCCCATACCTTCACAATTGGAAATGGGGATATTTACATTGGAGAATTTGGCATCCACTTGAAGTGGTTTATCCAATAAAGTCCTCTAGTCAATCGGGTAGGTCATCGCAAAAACAAACAAATGCAAAACAAAATTTAAAAACCTTAAAAAAAAATTAAAAAGCAACATCAAAGAAGATGATAGAAAGAGAAAAAAATATTAGTAGATGATTTCATACCATAACTCTTGGACGTGTGGATCTTGATAAAAGAGAAATTTACATACAACCAAGGCATCCCGTTTGTGCAAACCATCCAATCAAATCCGATGGTCAATCTAGTCGTTCCTAACGAGACTAAAAAAAATGAATTAAGACAATGTTTTTCGTACCCACATACAAATTAACCTAATTATAATTCATTAAGAACAACATTTAATGCATTGTCCTATACCTTAATATTTGGGAATGGGAATATTTACATTGGACAGTTTGGCATCCTTTTGAATTGGTCTATCCAACCAAGTCCGCTAGTCAATCGTGTAAGTACTCGCAAGATCAAAAAAGTGCAAAAAAATTAAAAAACGTTACACAAAAATACGAAACCGCATCGAAGAAGATGAGAGAGAGAGAGAGAGAGAGAGAGAGAGAGAGAGAAATAAACAATACGTGATTTCATACCATAGCCCTTAGAGTGGATATTGATAAAAGAGAAATTTACTTACGACTAAGACATCCTGTTCGTGCAGACCATCCAATCAAATCCGATTCTCAATCTACTCATTCCTAACATGACAAAAAAAATGAATTAAGACAATTTTTCTCGTACCCAAATACAAAGTAACCTAATTAAAATTAATTAAGAACTACATTTAATGCATTGTCCTATACCTTAATATTTGAAAAGGGGAATATTAACATTGGACAGTTTGGCATCCTTTCGAATTAGCCTATAAAATAAATTCCACTAGGCAATCGTGTAAGTCCTCGCAAAATTAAACAAATGCAAATAAATTAAAAAAACTTACACAAAAATAAAAAGCCACATGATTTCATACCGTAACCCTTAGATGTGTGAATTTTGATTAAAAAAAAAGGAATTTACCTATGATCAAGACATCCGTTTGTGTAGTACATCCAATCAAATCTGATTCTCAATCTATTCGTTCCTAGCAGGAAAAAAAATGAATTACGATAATTTTTCTAGTACCTAAATACAAAGTAACCTAATTAAAACTAATTAAGAACATTTAATGCATTGTCCTATACCTTAATATTTTAAAATGGGGATATTTGTATTGGACAATTTGGCATCTTTTTGAAGTGATAGATCCAATCAAGTCCGCTAGTCAATCGTGTTGGTACTTGCAAGATCAAACAAATGCAAAAAAATTACAAAACCTTACACAAAAATAAAAATCAACATCGAACAAAATGTTAGAGGGAGAGAAAAAAAAATAATACATGATTTCATACCGTAACCCTTAGATGTGTGGATCTTGATAAAAGAGAAATTTACTTACGACCAAGGTATCCCGTTTGCGCAGACCATCCAACCAAATTCGATGGTCAATCTAGTCGTTCCTATACAGGACCAAAAAAAAGAATAAAGATAATGTTTCTTGTAGCAAAATACAAAGTAACTTCATTAAAATTAATCAAGAATAACATTTAATGCATTGTCCCATACCTTCACATTTGAAAATGGGTATATTTACATTGCATAATTGGGCATCCTTTTGAAGTGATCGATCCAATCAATTCCGCTAGCCAATCTTGTAGATTCTCGCAAGATCAAACAAATGCAAAAAAATTACAAAACCTTACACAAAAATAAAAATCAACATCGAAGAAAATGATAGAGGGAGAGAGAAAAAAATAATACATGATTTCATACCATAACACTTAGATGTGTGGATCTTGATAAAAGAGGAATTTACTTACAACCAAGGTATCCCGTTTGCACAGACCATCCAACCAAATTCGACGGTCAATCTAGTCGTTCCTAGGCAAGACCAAAAAAAATGAATAAAGATAATGTTTCTCGTACAAAAATACAAAGTAACTTAATTAAAATTAATCAAGAACAATATTTAATTCATTGTCCTATACATTCATATTTCAAAATGGGGATATTTACAGTGCATAATTTGGCATGCTTTTGAAGTAATCGATCCAATCAATTCCAATAGCCAATCGTGTAGATTCTCGCAAGATCAAACAAATGCAAAAAAATTACAAAACCTTACACAAAAATAAAAATCAACATCAAAGAAAATGATCGAGGGAGAGTGAAAAAAATAATACATGATTTCATACCATAACCCTTAGATGTGTGGATCTTGATGAAAGAGGAATTTACTTACGATCAATGCATCCCATTTGCACTGTACATACAATCAAATCCGAAGGTCAATCTAGCCATTACTTGGCAAGACAAAAGAAATAAACAAAGACAATGTTTCTCGTACCCAAATACAAAGTAACCTAATTAAAATTACTCAAGATCAAGGCATCTCATTTGTGCGGTACATCCAATCAAATCCAATTCTCTATCTAGTCGTTCCTAACAAGACAAAAAAATGAATTAAAACAATTTTTCTCGTACCCAAATACAAAGTCACTTAATTAAAATTAACCAAGAACAGCATTTAATGCATTGTCCTATACCTTAATGTTTTAAAAGGGGAATCCTTTTCATTGGACAGATTGGCATCCTTTCGAAGTAGTCCATACGATCAAGTCCACTAGGCAATCGTGTAAATCCTCGCAAAATTAAACAAATGCAAATAAATTAAAAAATCTTAGTCAAAAATACAATGCCACTTAGAAAAAGATGACAGAGAGAGAAAAATGAATAATACATCATTTCATACCGTAACCCTTAGATGTGTGAATATTGATAAAATAGGAATTTACTTACGACCAAGGCATCCCATTTGGACAGTCCATTCAATCAAATCCGATTCTCAATCTAGTCGTTCCTAACCAAGACCCAAAAAAAATGAATAAAGATAATGTTTCTCGTACCCAAATAAAAAGTAACCTAATTAAAATTAATCAAGAACAACATTTAATGTATTGTCCCATACCTTAACATTTCAAAATGGGGATAACTACATTGGACAATTTGGCATCCTTTTGAAGTAATGGATCCAATAAATTCCGCTAGCCAATCGTGTAGATTCTCGCAAGATCAAACAAATGCAAAAAAATTACAAAATCTTATACAAAAATACAAAGCCACATCGAAGAAGATGATAGAGAGAGAAAAATAATAATACATGATTTCATACCGTAGCCCTTAGATGAGTGGGTCTTGATAAAAGAGAAATTTACTTACGACTAAGACATCCCATTCGCGCAAACCATCCAATCAAATCCGATGGTCAATCTAATCGTTCCTAACAAGACAAAAAAATGAATTAAGACAATTTTTCTCGTACCCAAATACAAAGTAACCTAATTAAAATTAATCAAGAACAACATTTAATGCATTGTCCTATACCTTAATATTTGAAAAGGGAGATATTTACATTGGACAATTTTTCATCCTTTTGAAGTGATCAATCCAATCAATTCCGCAAGGCAATCGTGTAGGTACTCACAAAATCAAACAAATGCAAAAAAAAATACAAATCAACATCGAAGAAGATAATAGAGGGAGAGAGAAAAAAAATAATATATGATTTCATACTGTAACCCTTAGATGTGTGGATTTTGATAAAAAAGAATTTACTTACGATCAACGCATCCCATTCGCCTTGTCCATAAAATCAAATCCGAAGGTGAATCTTGCCGTTTCTTGGCAAGACAAGAAATAAATAAAGACAATATTTCACGTACCGAAATACAAAACAACCTAATTAAAATTACTCAAGAACAATATTTAATGCATTGTCCCATACCTTCACATTTGGAAATGGGGATATTTACATTAGAGAGTTTGGCATCCATTTGAAGTGGTTTATCCAATCAAGTCCTCTAGTCAATCGGGTAGGTCTTCGCAAAATCAAACAAATGCAATAAAAAATTTAAAAAACTTACAAAAAAATACAAAGCAACATCAAAGAAGATGATAAAGAGAGAAAAAAAATTTAGTAGATGATTTCATACCATAACTCTTAGACGTGTGGATCTTAATAAAAGAGAAATTTACTTACGACCAAGGCATCCTGTTTACGCAGACCATCCAATCAACTCCGATGGTCAGTCTAGTAGTTCCTAACAAGACAAAAAAAATGAATTAAGACAATATTTCTTATACAATATTTCTCATACCCAAATATGAAGTAACCTAATTAAAATTAATCAAGAACAACATTTATTGCATTGTTCCATACCTTAAGATTTGGAAATGGGAATATTTACATTGGACACTTTGGCATCCTTTTGAAGTGATCGATCCAATCAATTCCGTTAGACAATCGTGCAAGTCCTCGCAAAATTAAACAAATGCAAAAAACTTAAAAAAAACTTACACAAAAATACAAAGCCACATCGAAGAAGATGATAGAGAGAGAAAAATAAATAATACATGATTTCATACCTTAATCTTTAGAAACAAATATTAGTATATGATTTCATACCAGATGTGTGGATCTTGATAAAAGAGGAATTTACTTACGATCAAGGCATCCCGTTCGTGCAGTACATCTAATCAAATCCAATTCTCAATCTAGTCGTTCCTAACAAGACAAAAAAATGAATTAAGACAATGTTTCTCGTACCCAAATACAAAATAACATAATTATAATTAATTAAGAACAACACTTAATGCATTGTTCCATACCTTAATATTTGGAAATAGGAATATTTACATTAGACACTTTGGCATCCTTTTGAAGTGATCCATCTAATCAATTCCGCTAGACAATCGTGCAAGTCCTAGCAAAATTAAACAAATGCAAAAAAATTAAAAAAACTTGCACAAAAATGCAATGCTACATCCAAAAAGATGATAGATAGAGAAAAATAAATAACACATGATTTCGTATTGTAAACCTTGGATGTGTGGATCTTGATAAAAAATAAATTTACTTAAGATCAAGGTATCCCATTCACGCAGTCCGTACAATCAAATCCGATTCTCAATCTAGTCATTCCTAAATAAGACAAAAAAAATAAATTAAGACAATTTTTCCCGTACCCAAATACAAAGTACCAAAATAAAAAGTAACTTAATTAAAATTAATTAAGAACAACATTTAATGCATTGTCCCATACCTTCACATTTGAAAATAGGGATATTTACATTGGATAATTTGGTATCCTTTTGAAGTGATTGATCCAATCAATTTCGCAAGCCAATCGTATAGATTCTCGCTAAATCAAACAAATGCAAAAAAAATTACAAATGCTTATACAAAAATACATAGCAACATCAAAGAAGATGATAGAGAGACAGAAAAAAATATTAATACATGATTTCATACCGTAACCCTTAGATGTGTGGATCTTAATAAAAGAGGAATTTACTTACGACCAAGGTATCCTGTTTGCGCAGACCATCCAATCAAATCCGATGGCCAATCTAATCGTTCCTAAGCAAGACCAAAAAAAATGAATTAAGACAATGTTTTTCGTACCAAAATACAAAGTAACTTAATTAAAATTAATCAAGCACAACATTTAATGCATTGTTCCATACCTTCACATTTGAAAATAGGGATATTTACGTTAGATAATTTTGTATCCTTTTGAAGTGATTGATCCAATCAATTTCGCAAGCCAATTGTGTAGATTCTCGCTAAATCAAACAAATGCAAAAAACATTACAAATGCTTACGCAAAAATACAAAGCAACATCGAAGAAGATGATAGAGAGACAAAAAAATATTAGTACATGATTTCATACCGTAATCCTTAGATGTGTGGATCTTAATAAAAGAGGAATTTACTTACGACCAAGGTATCCCATTTGCGCAGACCATCCAATCAAATCTGATGGCCAATCTAATCGTCCCATACCTTCACATTTGAAAATAGGGATATTTACATTGGATAATTTGGCATTCTTTTGAAGTGATCGATCCAATCAATTCCGCTAGCCAATCAAATCCGATTCTCGCAAGATCAAACAAATACAAAAAAAATTATAAATTCTTACACAAAAATACAAATCAACATCGAAGAAAATTATAGAGGGAGAGAAAAAAAATAATATATGATATCATATCATAACCATTAGATGTGTGGATCTTGATAAAAGAGGAATTTACTTAAGATCAATGCATCCTATTCGCGTAGTACATATAATCAAATCCGAAGGTCAGTCTAGCCATTTCTTGGCAAGACAAAAGATATAAATAAAGACAACGATTCTCGTAACCAAATACAAAGTAACCTAATTAAAACTACTCAAGAACAATATTTAATGCATTGTTCAATACTTTCATATTTCGAAATGGGGATATTTACATTGGAGAGTTTGGCATCCATTTGAAGTGGTTGATCCAATCAAGTCCGCTAGTCAATCGGGTAGGTCTTCGTAAAATCAAACAAATGCAAAAAAAAATTAAAAAAACTTATAAAAAAATATAAAGCAACATCGTAGAAGATGATAGAGAGATAGAAACAAATATTAGTATATGATTTCATACCACAACTCTTAGATGTGTGGATCTTGATAAAAGAGGAATTTACTTACGAACAAGGCATCCCATTTATGCAGACCATCCAATCAAATTCGATGATCAATCTAGTTGTTCCTAACAAGACAAAAAAATTAAATTAAGACAATGTTTCTCGTACCCAAATACAAAATAACCTAATTTAAATTAATTAAGAACTACATTTTATGCATTGTCCTATACTTTAATATTTAGAAATGGGGATATTTACATTGAAAAGTTTGGCATCTTTTTGAATTGGTCTATCCAATCAAGTCTGCTAGTCAACCGTATAAGTCCTCGCAAGAATAAACAAGTGCAAAAAAAATGAAAAAACTTACACAAAAATAAAAAGCCACATCGAATAAGATGCTATGGAGAGAAAAATAAATAATACATGATTTCATACCGTAACCCTTGGATGTGTGAATCTTGATAAAAGAAGAATTTACTTATGATCAAGGCATCCCGTTCGTGCAGTACATCCAATCAAATCCGATTCACAATCTAGTCGTTCCTAACAAGACAAAAAAATAAATTAAGACAATTTTTCTCGTACCCAAATACAAAGTAACATAATTATAATTAATTAAGAACAACATTTCATGCACTATCCTATACCTTAATATTTGAAAATGGACAATTTGGCATCCTTTTGAATTGGTCTATCCAATCAAGTCCGCTAGTCAATCGTGTATGTACTAGCAAGAGCAAACAAGTGCAAAAAAATTAAAAAGCCTTACACAAAAATACAAAGCCACATCGAAGAAGATGATAGAGAGAAAAATAAATAAATAATATATGATTTTATACCGTAGCCCTTAGATGAGTGGATCTTGATAAAAGAGAAATTTACTTCCGACCAAGACATCCCGTTCGCGCAGACCATCCAATCAAATCCGATGGTCAATCTAATCGTTCCTAACAAGACAAAAAAAATGAATTAAGACAATTTTTCTCGTACCTAAATACAAAGTAACCTAATTAAAATTAATCAAGAACAACATTTAATGCATTGTCCTATACCTTAATATTTGAAAAGGGGGATATTTACGTTGGACAATTTAGCATCCTTTTGAAGTTATCGATCCAATCAATTCCGCTAGCCAATCGTGTAGGTACTCGTAAAATCAAACAAATGTAAAAAAAATTACAAATCCTTACACAAAAATACAAAACAACGTCGAAGAAGATGATAGAGGGAGAGTGGAAAAAAATAATATATGATATCATACCGTAACCTTTAGATTGTGGATCTTGATAAAAGAGGAATTTACTTACGATTAACGCATCCCATTCGCGTTCTCCATACAATCAAATCCTAAGGTCAATCTAGTCGTTTCTTGGCAAGACAAAAGAAATAAATAAAGACAATATTTCTCGTACCCAAATAAAAAGTAACCTAATTAAAATTACTTAAAAACAACATTTAATGCATTGTCCCATACCTTCACATTTGAAAATGGAAAATATTTACAATAGAGAGTTTGGCATCCTTTTAAAGTGGTTTATCCAATCAAATCCGCTAGTCAATCGTGTAGGTATTCGCAAAATCAAACAAATGCAAAAAAAAAACCTTACACAAAAATACAATGCAATATTGAAGATGATAGAGAGATAGAAAAACAATTTAGAAAACGACTTCATACCATAACCCTTAGATGTGTGGATCTTGATGAAAGAGAAATTTACTTAGATTCAAGACATCCCGTTCGCGCAGTCCATATAATGAAATCCGAAGGTCAATCTAGGCATTTCTAAGCAAGACAAAGGAAATAAATAAAAACAATGTTTCTCGTACCCAAATAAAAAGTAACATAATTAAAATTACTCAAGAATACCATTTAATGTATTGTCCCACACCTTAATTTCTGGAAATGGAGATATTTACAGTGGAGAGTTTAGCATCATTTTGAAGTGATCGATCCAATCAAGTACGCTATGCAACCGTGAAGGTCCACGAAAAATTAACAAATGCAAAAAAATTATAAAACCTTGCACAAAAATACAAAGTAACGTCGAAGAAGATGATAGAGAGAGAAAAAAATATTAATACATGATTTCATACCGTAACCCTTAGATGTCTGGATCTTGATAAAAGAGTAATTTACTTACGACCAAGGCATCTCGCTCGCGCAGACCATCCAATAAAATCCGATGGTCAATCTAATTGTTTCTAACAAGACAAAAAAATGAATTAAGACAATATTTCTCGTTCCCAAAAACAAAGTAAACTAATTAAAATTAATCAAGAACAACATTTAATACATTGTCCCATACCTTAACATTTGGAAATGGGGATATTTACATTGGAGTGTTTGGCATCCTTTTGAAGTGATTGATCCAATCAATTCCGCTAGCGAATAGTGTAGGTCCTCGCAAAATCAAACAAATGCAAAAAAAATTAAAAAAAATCTTACACAAAAATACAAAGCAACATCAAAAAAGATGATAGAGAGAGAAAAAAAATTAATACATGATTTCATACCATGTGTGGATCTTGATAAAAGAGGAATTTACGTACGGTCAAGGCATCCTGTTTGCGCAGTCTGTATAATCAAATCCAAAGGTCAATCTAGACGTTTCTAAACAAGACAAAATAAATAAATAAAGACAATATTTCTCGTACCCAAATATAAAATAACCTAATTAAAATTACTCAAAAATAACATTTAATGCATTGTCTCATACCTTCACATTTGAAAATGGGGATATTTACAATAGAGAGTTTGGCATCCTTTTGAAGTGGTTTATCCAATCAAGTCTGCTAGTCAATCGTGTAGGTATTTGTAAAATCAAACAAATGCAAAAAAAAAATTACACAATAATACAAAGCAATATCAAAGAAGATGATAGAGAAAAAAATATTAGTACAGTATTTCATATCGTAACCCTTAGATGTATGGATCTTGATAAAAGAGAAATTTACTTACGATCAAGGCAACCCGTTCGTGTAGTCCATACAATCAAATCCGAAGGTCAATCTAGTCGTTTCTAAACAAGACAAAAGAAATAAATAAAGACAATATTTCTCGTACCCAAATAAAAAATAACCTAATTAAAATTAATCAAGAACAACATTTAATGCATTGTCCTATACCTTAATATTTAGAAATAGTCATATTTACATTGGACAGCTTGGCATCCTTTTGAAGTGGTCTATCCAATCAAGTCCGCTAACCAATCGTGTAAGTCCTCGCAATTAAAAAATCTTACACAAAAATACAAAGTCACATCGAAGATGATAGAGAGAGAAAAATAAATAATACATGATTTCATACCTTAATCTTTAGAGGTGTGGATCTTGATACAAGAGGAATTTACTTACGACTTCAGGCAACCCGTTTGCGCAGTCCATCCAATCAAATCCGATGGTCAATCTAGTCGTTCATAATAAAGATAAAAAAAATAAAATAAAGGCAATGTTTCACTTACCCAAATATAAAGTAATCTAGTTAAAATTAATTAAGTACAAAATTTAATACATTGTTCCATATCTTAATATTTGGACATGTAGAGATTTACATTGGAGAGTTTGGCATCAATATCTAAGGTGGTCTATAAAATCAAATCCACTAGTCGATCGTGTTCGTCCTCGTAAAACCAAACAAGTGCGAAAAAAAATTAAAACAACTTACATAAAAATACAAAGTAAATTGAAGTATAAAAAGGTAAACGTAATATTAGTAAGTCTAGTAAATCATACCTACCCGATCTTATAGCTTTTCGAACAATATATAAACATATCAAATACTTGGACGGCTAAACAAGTTTCTAAGCTTAATACTCCCTCCATCCGACAATGTTAGGTTCTTTAGGAAGTTCTAACTTTTTGCATAACATGTAATTAATGCATTTAAATTTAAAATAACAAGATACTGATTTTTCATGATCTTTTTTTCTATACTTTTAACTATTAAAAAATGACTTGCATTTTGAGACATTCCAAATTGAAAAAAAAGACTATCAACGCACGTCGGAGGGACTATCACTAACTAAGAGAGAGGTTTGGAGCACCCAGTGTCAAAAGAGATCAGTCAAATAGGTTACACCAATATAATTACCAAATTATAATGGTAATCAGTACCAATATTTAACTGTTAACCATTAATATATTAAATATCTCAAAGTCAAAACAAATATGAGAATAGAAATCCTTTAATAGATTAAATATCTCAAAATCAAAACAAACATGAGAATAAAAAATCAATCACAACCAATAGTATTAGAGAGAGAATCCAGTTGTGCGATGTTTATTTAATGACAACAGGCTTTGAGGAATAATGTCCACAGTTTTTTGAAAAGACAATCATTCCTATAATTTTCTATTTCTTTCTTCTTTTTTGGCTTTAACATAAACTACATGAATACCCATTAATTAGACCAGTAACAATTTGTCCACAGCACCTGTTGGTACAGTTAATGCAGCAATGCTGCTGATAATTAGCAATGTATGAACTACTCACACATTGTCTATTTCACATGATTGTATGCATTCTGTACGGTTTGAAATTCGTGTTGAAGAAAAACATGGTGTGACACCTCACACACAGAGAGAGAGATTGTTCTTAAACCAGTTGACGTTTTATATACAGAGGTTCAGCAGGCAATCATCAGTTATTCTATTATGTGGCGGACTGGGCGGTGGCTTCATATCAGCCGACAATCATCGCTAATTGCTTTTGCTGTTCAAACATTATCTTCTTGATGGGCTCAACTTCCAACACTCCTCTCCAAGCAATGTGAATAAACTAAAACTACGTCAAAATAAGATGTTTCAATTAAACAAGAGGAAAAATAATCGAGCAAAAAAAGAGGGAAAATGAGGAGGCAGATTTGACCATTAAAAAACAAGATTTGCATAAAATATTTTTCCTACTTGGCATCAAAACTACGAAAATATGTGAGTTTATGACATGTAACCGTCTTTCATTGCAAACATGTTTGTTTCTATGCGCAGTCTATGATGTTAGCAATAGCCATATTTTCACCAAATACATGCCCATATGCGAACACATAACTATTTTATCCGGACAAGCAATTCTCAACCACT
>BRYE01000004.1:17905781-17908281 GCA_030159115.1 Actinidia arguta var. hypoleuca | reverse complement strand
AAGTTTTATCTTGTTTTTTTTTTAATTTGGTTTTTATTTTAAAAAAAAAATTAAAGTTTTAAGAGGTATAAAATATTATTTTTAAAATAAATTAGCCGAGTATAATTTTCATGCATGTAAATTTTCGCCATTAGGTAAATTTTGTTATTGGTCTTGTAGTTTAACTAAAGTTTTATTTTGATTCTTTTAGATTTAATTTTAACAATTAATACGATGTAGTACCAATCTAATGTCAATATAATCCCTCCATGATATCATTAAGAATTTGGGTAAAAAGTGAAGCTCAAATGCCAACTTTTAGATGATAATTCTATCATTATTGGTCATTGTAATATAACCAAAGTTTCACATTGATCCTTAAAATTAGTAATGTGAGTTTTCATATATTTGCTTTCTTTTAAATTATTTTCAAGTATTAATGAAGTAACTACATTAGAATCAGATTAAAACTACAAGGTTGTTATTGTTCAAGTTATACAATTATAGAGATCAAAATAAAACTTTTATTAAACTATAGGGACCATTGGTGAAATTCAAATCAAATCAAATCAAATATTTCGTACAATTGCCCTTTTTGTGCTTTTTAGGCCTGCCAGCACCTACTAAGTAAAAGGGATTCCTATTCTCCACTGCAAACCCTGAGGTAACTTTAGACCCAATTTGGCTCGACTCACTTTTTATTTGATTTTTTATTTGATGAACTCTTTTATTATTTAATTAAAAAATTATATTTTTTTGTTTCCCGTGAAGAAATGAATCTAACAATGTAAAAATTCTATTTAAATTCAGATAAAATGCCCTAAAGTTATATTTAAATCAAGAATTTAGTGAAAAAAAATAAAAAAGATAAATAATTCATTGGTCTCGAACACTTTGATCATCTTACTTTTTCATTTGCATTTTTTTTTTCACAAAATTCTTGATGCAATACCAAGGTTTTAAATATCAGACCAGACTGATCGGTTGAACAGTCGATCGGTCAAAGAAATGGTCCGATCAGCCCTTTAAATCTATTTTGGTCAAAACCCGATCAAAATCAATAAGAATCGCGGTTGAACCGTGACCTAGTCCATTGAACTAGTCATTGGGTCGTCCGGTTCACTATTTTAACAGAAATTTTATAGTTTAATTTTAGAATTTTAGGTTTTAAGTATAAAAACTAGTGTAGAAAAATAAGAGATATTTTATTACTATTAATAAATAAATTAATGACATAATTATAATATCACGGGGCAATAACGGTTGACTCGACGATTAAACCAGTAACTCGGTCTCTTTTTCGATTCACTCAACGGTCCAATTTTTAAAACATTGTGCAATACAACCTAAAAATAAAGAAAATGTTAATTTATAAAGTAAAAATATTTTTTTATTTTTAGTGAATATTTTTTCAAATTAGATAAAATTTCAAGTCAAGAGAAACTGAAAAAATACAAAATTTTGAATAAATACATTTAAGGTAAGTCTTTTTTATTTTTTTAATTGCTTTGATTTCTACAAAAAATATTAATTAATTTTTATTATTATTTATTTAAAATTTTATATTTTTTCGATTGCTCATAACGAGAGAAATTAAAAATATAAATATTTTTACCTTTTTTTTTTTTACCATCAGTGTCCTTTTGTTAATTTCAACATTTTGGGGCTTATTAGAGATTTTTTTTTTTTGTATTTATTAATACAACCAATGTGGTGTTTTTAGTATCATTAACTAACTAATTTTTTAGCCAACAAAAATGAGACTCATTTTTGCTTATGTGTGTAATACACTGACTCATAAATTAATTTATTTTATAAAAAAATAATAATAATAAGCATATAAATATTGGCGATAAATTAATTTTTTTGAATTTTTATTGTAACGAAAAATCAAATTCGAGTAAAATTTTTTGTAGAAAACGTAATAAAAATCTGAACAAAAATCTCACTTGGGATAATGATATCCCCATGTAATACATATGTAATACATACATACACTCACACTCAACCAAAATCACCCCCCACGTCACATCACTCTCACACACACACACCCGTACTTCCTTCCCATATCACTCCCATCACTCACACACACACACACACACACACACACACACACGGCAAGAGATATATACAATTAATA
This sequence comes from Actinidia arguta var. hypoleuca, assembly GCA_030159115.1. NCBI lineage: Eukaryota > Viridiplantae > Streptophyta > Magnoliopsida > Ericales > Actinidiaceae > Actinidia > Actinidia arguta. The sequence goes on along the minus strand of BRYE01000004.1, from coordinate 17,906,162 downwards.
ATTTAGAGACTACATAAACAATCCAACTATAGTTTAGGGGGTAAGAGTGAAATATACCCTAAGTATTTTTTTTCAATGTACCAATTCAAATAAATTAACATTCTTCCTTTTAAAAAAAATTAATAAAAATTTTATTTTTTAAATATATTTAAATTAAAAAACTTAAAAAGTAAAATATTTAGATTTTTTTATAAAAAAATTATTGATAATAATATTTTAGTTTTAAGTATATTTTGATTAGGAGTACTTAAAATTAAACTCATTTAAATTCTTTCTCTAAAAAAAATTACTTATTGATCAAATAAAAAATAGTTGACAAATAAATGGTGTTTTAAAAATAATTCTTGAAAAATCAATGAAAAAAAATACTTTTTCAATACA
>BRYE01000004.1:17890781-17900781 GCA_030159115.1 Actinidia arguta var. hypoleuca | reverse complement strand
TTTTTTAAAATACTTTGGTTTTCAAGTTTTTCGGATTTTGTAAACTTTTTTCACTATTTAATTAAATTTTTATATTTTTCTAGTTCCTCTTGAAGAGACGAATTTAAAAATATAAAAATTATATTCAAATACACTAAAATTACATTTGGATCAAGAATTTGTTGACCATTCTCAACCACAAACAATGAATTGAAGACAAACAAATACAATACTGAAGAAAACTCAGTGCTTCACCGATTCATCACTATGTGTATACACATCATGATGTATCATAACTTATAACCCAAATGAAATAAATACAAACTACGCAGGAATCCAATGCAACAAAGCCTGATAAGCCAAGCAGGATGAATGAAAAAGTAATGCAAATATATGAAACGAATGATAGTATGACATTCCCATAAAGTTTATTTCAAATCCATGAATTAGTATTTCTTTCTGCACAAAAGCACAAATACCTGTTAAAACATATACAACAAAGCAAATTAGTCTGCTAACATCATCAGCACCACTGTCTTAGTGATATTCATGGTCTTAATACCATTCTCAAACAAAATAGACGATGACATTGAGTGATGGGCCTTTTTTTTTTTGTGTGTGTGTGTGAGAGAGAGAGGTGCAAATAAGGAGAAGTGAGAGAGCTGTGCTTGGACCTCAGATTGATCGCCGGAAGGGGTGAGAGATCATTGACATTGAATGAACAAGAATCCAGTGAGATTGGGATTGTAATAGAGTGGATTTGGCAAATAATGCCTAATAGAGTGCTGCTAGTAATTACCCGTGCCCACGGGTATTACACCAACAAAAAAAGACAACATCTTAGACGTATTCATTAGAGTTTTACAATATAAAAAAAAAGACAGAATATAACGTCATGTAAGAGATATATTTAAAAATATATATATTTTAGGTATTATATTTTATTTTCTAATTAAATTTGTATCCAATTTTTTCTTATAACTTAAATAACACCATTACACGTGATTTGGAACAAATCCAATTGCATATTGTATGAAGATTTTTTTGGTATATGTTTTTATTTTGCCAAAAAAAATAAAAGGAAGTCACAATTCAATGATTTTTTTTCCCTGTCAATCACTAAAAAAAATGTGGGGTAGAGAGGAAGATAAGAAAATCGAACGTAAAAACTGGCGAAATGACTAGCAGGTATTGGAGGCAGTAGGCTTGCTTGTCGGATTTGTGAGATAAGAACAGTGAGAAAAATCGATCGGAGCTATTTTGAGATGGCTCTCCGACAATTAAGTTAGTGACTGAAAAAAAAAGAGAGAAACATAAAGATTCTTAGATCTATCTGTAGAGAGAGTATTGTGTATAATTAAAAATTACATATCGTGAGAAAGAAAGAAAAAAGATCGATCTTTTATAGTGTAACTTCGCAAAAGGGGGAGAAAACTGAGTTTGTCTTTTGTGTTTCTCTCATGCACCCAATTAGACTTTTTGAAAATTGGAGATAGAAAAGTGGTTTGTCTTTTGTGCTTCTCCAATGCAACAGAACAACCTTTTTGAAAAATAGGAGGAGCTGGTAAAGTGAATTGTGCTTCTCCAATGCAAAAGATCAGCTTTTTCGAAACTAGGAGGAGTGGGAAATTTGTCTTTTTCTGCTTCTCCACTGCAACAAAATAGCATTTTTAAGAGGGCAATGATGAGCAGCCCTAATTAGAGGAGAGATAAACTGAAATATTCATGGGTTCTAGAAACAAAATTCCTAGGACTTATATTGATTATGTATATATATATATATATATATATATATATATATATATATATATATATATAGTTTTAGTGAATGTTTTTTATTATTTGATCAAAATTTTTTATTTTTTCGTTTCTTCTTGAATAAATGAATTTGAAATGTAAAAATTCTCATCTAATTTCCAAAAAAAATTATTAAAAACAAATTTTTCTTTTTGTACATTTTTGTGATGGTTTTGTAAAAGAATCTTAGTCCTTTTTTTGGCTATTTGACCTACGTTTGCAATGGATGGGTGTTTTTTTATAATTGTTTTTTATGACCAAAATAACTATATATGTTTTAATTATCCAAACAATTGAAGTAGATTTTTGTATCCCACTTTAAAATTTTAATCCAAAAGTGAGAAAAGTAAGTTTTTTAGTTAGTTTAAACGGGTCTATATTACGTAAGGATGTAAATTTCATCGAATTTTCGAGACTCCTTCTAAAAAACATTAGAGTATTTTTTTTTCCATCTTAACACTTCTAATGCCCAACCTATTCATGATTTGTACTTAATGTTGTTATCTTATAACATATGTATAATGTTTAATACATATATTCGATGGATATAAAATTTGTAAGATATGAATAATATCTTTAAAATGAGACTAATATTTATCATATTTGATATTAATTATGAAAATTGAAAAAACTATATTTTTAAAAAAATTGTTAATTTAATTGAATTTTGAACAAGATGAGTATATTTTGTCAAAAATATAAGAATGATGTAGGCCCCATTTGATGTATGTTTGTTTGGTAAATTTGTTAGAGTGAGTTTTTTAGTACGAGGACGAGAGTTTATTAAATGTGATATTTTTGGGTCCTATTTTACTTTTTAAATTTAAAAATAATAATAAAATCTTAATTTTTAAAATTAGCAAAAAGATAAGCTTATTTTTTTTAGTTTATATGGGGTGAAACTAGTTGTTTTCAGTGAATCTTGTAAAAAAAAAAAAGTAGTTTAAAAATCAAATTAAAGGGAGTCGACAAAAGTCGCCTTTTTATAAATAGTTCTAGTGATCTTTTCAATTGAAAATATTTTTCATGTAAGAGAGAGAAAATTGAATTCGCCAAATAGGAGTGACGAAATATGGTAGTTTTATTTATTTTTCTTCTAAATGGGGCTATGCACTCTTCGCCTCTTATATTCTCAAAAAACTCTCTTTCATTGGTTTGTCTGAAAGGCCGATTTGTTGTATTGGGACAAGCATAAAAGATAAATTACACAAAAAATCTCGGCTCAAATACTTACAAAATTAAGACCAATGCCTGCGCAAGAGATAACACAAAAACTATTCATTTGTTCCCTTAAAATAATAAAAAGTACAACACTAAAGCAAATTGTCATCCCTACGTTTGAGTTCTATTGCGATGCATCAATTAAAGATGATCCGTTCTTATCTTGCCTTGAGAGAGAACGCAATATCTAACCAGTAAAAACTTTTTCTGCCTTTTTTTTTTCTTAAATCCCCAGAAAAGGAAAAGAAAAAGTTGAGAAAATGGGTTTCTTTTTTTATTTGGATACTTTTTGTAAAATTTTAACAAACTGATAGTTTTTAAAAATATTATTCATTAGATAAAAAAATATATAACAGTTGATAAATTTTTTTAAGTGAAAGTGTATTATAGCTTAGAAAAGTACATAAGCTTTCCTGTATTTGAAAATATATTTTGAATTTGAAAATAATTTATGAATTATTATGTATACTGTAATTTTAGGCATTTTGAGCCCAATGGAATTCCATTTACAAAAAAGTGCCCAACCCGTAAATCCGGCCGAAGCTGCCCGAAATCCACAAAACATTGAACTGGCTGGTTTTGGACAACTCAAGAGGTTGGAATTGGATGAGCAAAACTTGCATATGGCGAGTTCGTTTCGGCCAACGGATCCAAGCTCAATCCGACCCGGTCCGACACTTGCTTTCTCATAGATCACGTAGTATGGATCAGTTTAGAACTTTTATTAAGCTCGTTCAATTTATAATAATTAAAATTTAAGTTATTCTTATTCATAGCATGGGTTGATTGGTAGTATGTATTATTGTAATACGCTTTCTATATCTATAGATTTATAGTCCAACGAGTTTTTCTTATTATTTTATTTTTTGAGTTTTTTCGCTTTTAGTGAAATTTTTTTACCGTTTGATCTAATTTTTACCATTTTTGGTGTCAACAAGTATAAAATTTTGAACAAAAGTTAAAAAAAAAATTAGGGTGAAAAGAATTCACTAAAAACAAAATAAACTATTTTTTATGTAAAAATATATATATATTTTTTAGTGAATTTGTTCTCAAATTAAATGAGAATTTTTATATTTTCAAACTCATCTGGTCAAGAGGAACAGAAAAAATAGAAATTTTTGACTAAGTAATAAAAAAATTAAAAAAATTAAAAAAAAACAAAAGTAAACACAACTATATAAACTAAAAAAAGATGATAGCGAACTTTTTAAGAGTGAGAAGATGGGAAGATTTGGTTGGACTGTAAATAAAAAAAGTAAAGGTTAAGATAGTCATTTTACATAAACTAAGAATGATCTTGTGAACCACTGCCCATAAGAAGCACAAAATCACAAAAATATTAATTTTTAAGTACATATTTCACACTTTTTTAAATACATAATGCACATTCACATTTTTAATACACTTTTCACTATTTTCCATTCCTAACCACCCCCAATAAGAATTGATCAGCATTTTACATACATTTAATCCTGAGAAGTGAGTAGTCCAAAACGTTTTAGTGCTCGATTTGTGAGAAAATTAAAAAAAGATTTTACTGTTGTAGTGGAAGCTTTCTCCGCCTTCCACATATAGCTGTCCATTTTTAAGTCCTGGTACTATAATTTTGTATGTCAATCCCAAAACCTTTTTCAATATCTAACCAATCAAATATTCAATCATGTTTAGAGAATTTTACTCCATATCCAACACGAAATTATATTTTACCTAGTCAATAGATACACAATAAATGAACAATTTTCTTTTACCTAGTAACTTTCATTTATGAGCTCCAACATGACTCTTTATTTTTGCTAGTCATTTTAAGATATATCAATTTTTTGTAATTTGCATTGTCAATAAAAAAAATAAGGAGGAGAGAGAAAGGAGATGGGATAGTAGATACTAGATTTTTATTTATTACAAGAATTCCATGATCTAGCTACGTGTAACTAGCAAAAATTGTTAATTGTAGAATGCCTAGTAGGATACCTATCCAGTAGGAACTTGGAAGAAAAAAAATGTGTTGACTAGTTTGTTTTAGCCAACACGCCATTTGAAGAGTCTTTATTTTTATTATTTCTTAGAGAATTCATTATTTTTTATTTAAATTCAGGTTTTATTTGGGCGAACTAAAAAAAAGGACTCTTTTAGATTTAATAGCTAAAATGAAATAAAAAAATCACCCAAACAAATACCTATAAACTAAAATAAACTTACCTGAATAAATTTATCTCAAATCCACATGAGAAAACCAAGATTTTTCAACAAAAAATCACCAAAAAAACTAGCCTAAACGTGGCCATAATCATTTTCATATTTTTCCTCAAAGTGTACTCTTGTTATTCAAAATTTAATGATATTACTAATTTTCACCCATATCAATCGAAGTATGTAGTAAATACATATTTTATAAAATTACAACATTAAGTCCAAATTAAGAAAATGGTGGTCATTAGAAGAGTTATAAGATCAATTTAATAATTAAAAAAGACACTATTAGTTTCCCCCCAAAACGATACAACTAGGTAATCACATTTAGACATTATATTTGAATACTATTTGATGTGGTTTACGATGTGTATTACATATGAGACCAATTAAATGAGTTATTATTATAAAGCAAAAACGTTATAAATATTATTTGTTTTCTTTTTTTGATTTATCATATGATGCAACATAATTACTGTAAAAGTCATATATAATTTAATTATTTACGAGACACGTTGTACTAATCATTGTGAGATGTGCCACATGATCAGGTAAATGAAAATGTTAAAATCAGATCGTAAATATATAGCCTTGTTGGTGGAAGATTTACACATGAGATGATATGGAGACATTTAGCTTTCTCATAAAATTTTGAAAATTTTACGATGATGGATCTTATTGGGCTCAGATCTTAGACCCAGCCTAAAAACGAAGCTCATCATGATCTGCCCAGAAATGGACCGAAGGATGGGTTTTTGCGGAGGAACAAGACAAGATTGTGAATGGAGGTAGCGGACCAATTATTGGGCCTAAAAATGGACCGAAGAATATAGTAATTTTCACTCTTCTCTTCTTTAATTACAACTATTTTTTTTTATTAAGTGAAATTACTCAAGCACTCTTATATTTATATTCTATATTCTGTATTTTTTTAGTTACATAGCAGAAAATTTGAGTAATTGCACTCACTTGTAGAATTTACGTTACCTAAAATACTTATTTTTACCAGACCTAATATTTCTTTACACTCACCTATAATTATCGCTCATTCGCTTTTACAAAAACAGTTCAAAAGGACAAAAATTAAGCCAAAAATACCTATTAGTTGGATCGTTTTTGCCTTCAGTATTTTTTTAACCTTTTGGTCCAAATTTCTTAATTTCGGTTTCATCTTGGATAATGAAATTAGAAAAATAAAAATAATTTTAAAAAGTCTACGAAGACAAATGTAAAATAAGATGTATATGTATTATTTTTGTCTTCGGTGAAATTCTTCAAATATTTTTAAGTTTCCATTCTTCTAGTTAAGATGAAAAGGAAGTAACTTGACCAACCCAAAAAGGTAGAAAAAACTAACAAAAAATGAAAACAAGTTTTTCAAGAAAAATAAGTCAAAAAGAAAAAAGTCCAGTGGTTTTCTTTTAATTTTTAACTTTGTCTTGAATGGATAGTTAAAAAATGTAAAAAAGAAAATAAATATACAAAATATTTGAAGAAAAAGTTACTAAAGTAAAATACAAGCCAAAACACACTATTCTTTGGATTTTTTTCCCTCTAGTGTTGCTTTTCCCACATACATCAAATCAGATTTCTGTACATGAGAGAGAGAGAGAGAGAGAGAGAGAGAGAGGAGCGGATGTTTTAGGAAAACTTCAGAGGTCTAAGCATTTGTTTGGCACAAATAAATAAGGATTTTTGTTATGGAATGTCCTTGTGACATTTGTTGAGGTTGCAATAAATGATGTCTGTTGTGGTAAAAATCTGGGAGAGCAACCAACAGTCAGAATTACTCTTCGGCCTCAGCAATGGACCTCGGCTAAAGCTTAGGCGACCTGCACAACAATGGACCAAAAGTAATCGACCGGGGTGAGGCCGCTCAAAACCCCTCCGGCGTATGAATCAGACCAAGGCGATCAGGAGATAAATTAAGGCAGTATGGAGAGCACAATAAAAGTGTGTAGTGCCTGTGTTGAGCGTACCTTTTTGTTATGGGGGAGCGGCCTTTATATAGACGGGAGAACTGAGTCGTGTCAGTGTTGTATGGCGGATTCCTCGGAAGGATAAGCATGGGAGAATATCCCTATTCAATCTGGAGATTCAGGAGACTGCCAACTGGTGATTCACCCGTGATTATAGGCGTTGTTGTGGAGTTGGAGTCTATTGGGGACAGTTCTCTTGTAGAGGTGGAACTCTTTATGGAGATGGACTTCAATTGGGTAAGGAGTATTGTGATAACAGATCTCTAATGAAGATAGGAGTCCTTTTGGAGAGAGATCTTTGAGGAGACGTCTCTGTATTGGGCGAGGTGAATCATCTCGCCATAGGGCGATCTGGCAGGAATATGTAAATGGAATGGAGCTCGATTCTTTAACTGTATAAGGCGACCTGGAAGGTGAGTTTTGAACCTTGAGCGACGTGATTTGCTCGGAACATCTGTTGGTTCGATTTATCCCATATCAATGTCAATTATTTTAACTCTCGTACAAGGTAAAATAAACTTTAAATATCTCATAAAAACTATATTTTTAATAAATATTTTTTTAATGAGACCCAAAATATTTATTAAGAGTCCAATTTTTTATGAGACATTTATATTTTATTCTACTTACTAATGAGCGCGTGAGCGTGGTGGATGTCATTGACCTCATTTATTGCAACCTTAACAAAAGGCAACATGTAACAAAGCAATATTAAGATCATGGGTCCTGATCTGGGCCTCTCAATGGCTGTAAGTCCTGGTTCCTGTTGGTGTTGCTGCTGCAATTTGTTTCTGGGTTGTTGCAAGTCCTGGATTCCTGATGTGCTGCTGCTGCAATTTGTATCTGGGCTTCTCAATGTTTGCAAGGCTTAGGTGCTGATGCTTTTGGTCATTCCTTTGTTCCTGTTGTTGATGCTGCTGTCAAGTTTTGGGCTTGAATTTGTTCTTTATGCATTATTGTTCCTGGGTTCTATAGCTGATGCTTCTGGTCTGCTGTTCCATTTGCTTCTTCATGATGCTGCTGTTCCATTTGGTTCTATAGCTGATGCTTCTGGTCTGCTGTTCCATTTGCATCTCGCTGGTGTTTCTGCAGTTTTGAAGTGGTTGTTGGGCTTGTCCACAAGGCCTAGGCCTATTCATGCTGCATCTGATGTTGTTGCTGCCTGGGCTTGTGTAGATGATTGTTCTCTCTTCCGGTAGTTTCTTAATGCCCTACCGTTAGTCCCTAATCCAGAGGCTATTTCAGCTTTTTCTCTTCCGGTAGGAGGCCTGGGCTCTTCCGGTAGTCAGGGCTTTTCTGGGCCTACTGCTAAGGCTCCTGCTGAAAGTCCAGGTTATGTATTGTTTTTCTTTTTCTTTGTAAAAAAAAAAAAAAATCTCGCCTTAGGAGCCCAGATCAATGGGCTCTAGCCAAAAAATAAAATAAAATCTATGGGCTCTAGCTAAGAGCCCAGGTCAAATAAAAATAAAATAAAGGGCTCTGGGCCCAGATCCATTTTTGTTTTCTTTCTTTGTTTGGGCCAAGCCCAGGTCTTTAGGCTCTAGCCAAGAGCTCAGATTAAAAATAAAAATAAAAAATCTGGTCTGTTGTTTTGTTGTAGGGCTTTGCGCCCTGCTCCATTTTAGTTATCTGATCTCTTGTTTCTGAAAGCCCAGATTTTAGGGTTGTTTTGTGTTGTCTAATCCTGGTTTCTGTTGCTCTGTTGCAGATTCTGGAGCAATTTTCTTTGTCCACTCTTGCTTATTCTCCAGAAGATTGTTGGAGGATTCATTCTGGTCTCTGTTGTTGCTTCTGCCTCTGCTTTGATTCTGAGGCTGAGCACTGATTTCAGTTCAGTTCTCAAGGTCTCGCTGGTTCTGTTGGTTGATGTTTCTGCTGTTGCCGTCCTGACTTCAGTTCAGTTCTCAAGGTCTCGCTGGTTCTGTTGGTTGATGCTGCTTCAGTTGCTGTTTTGCTCTTGTGGATATTGCTATGGTTGGTACTTAGCCTGGTTCAGCTTCCCAAGATCCTACTGCTGCTGGTGTCTGCGTCATCTGCTGTGTTGTTGCCCTTGAGCCTGAGTTTTCTTCGAGCTTCTCTCCTCTGAGTTTGCTTTGGTTCCCCCCCCCCCCCCCCCCCTGCTTCTCTGCTCCCCTCCTTATCCTCCAACTGGATTTTCTGCCTAGTTTATAAGGGGTGTGGGTGGGGTGGTGGTGGTGGAGGGGGGTGAGTAGTTGTAGCAAGTAAATATACTTAAAAAAATGAATTATTTATTTACTTGATAAAAAAAAATTATTAAGATCATAATATATATGAAACATGTCGTTATTACAAACATGTGCAAGGGGTAGTGAGTTTTGTCTTTTGTGCTTCTTCAATGGTAACAAATGAGGATTTTTGAAAATAGGAGAGAGAAAAGTGATTTGTCTTTTCCGCTTCTCCATTGCAACAAAACAACCTTTTTAAGAAGGCAAGAATGCGCAGTCTTAATCAGAGGACAGAGAAACTGAAAACTTAATGAGTTCCAGAAACAAAATTCCCTAGGACCTATATTTATTATTTATTAGGTAAATTTCACATACCTCACGAGGTTTTCTAATTTTTTTTTAATAAAGTTAATTTTTGTATATAAATAACAGATTGTCCTTTGATTTAGAACTTTTAAACTTTTCTTCTCAATACACTCATTAAAAAAAATATTCTTTTTTAAGAAAACACTATTTATTTGTAAACTACTCCATTTTTATTTTCATCAATAAGTAATATTTTAAAAAGAAACAAATTAAATAGTTTATTTTAATGAAAATATACTTAAAAATATTTTTTACTATCAATCATTTAAAAAAATAATT
>BRYE01000004.1:17873281-17875781 GCA_030159115.1 Actinidia arguta var. hypoleuca | reverse complement strand
AATATGTTTATCAAAATAAACTACGCGACCGGCATCCTCATGCTTCATGATTCAGGATAACCCTCGGTACCTAAAATTCATTTTAGTAAATGTGAGTTACCTTGAAAAGATTTAACAATGGACTTGATATCTCAAGCTAAAACCATGATACATAACTATACAATGAAAACATAATGCAATAAAATATGCTTTCATTCATATCAAAATATAGATTTTGATTTCAATCCATGATTTCACAAATCATTCATGTTTATCACATTATCAGCTTTTCACAAAAAGTACTTATCATTTCGCATTCCATTATTTCTCAAATTTCTATTTTTGTCAAAAAGTAAAACTCTTATCATTTAGAATAACACATCTAGAACCATATACTTAACCAACCTTATTAAACACCAAGTACATGAGACAACATCCGACCCACTCCTCGGGCTTACATCATAGACCTTAACATCTCTACCGTTTGTCAACTTTCTGAACTTTCACCGTAGGCCTTGACATGCTTTCCGTGTATACTGTTGCCATCTAGGACTTTCAAGTTTTGCCAACTTTCTGAACTTTCACCATTGGCATTGACATGCCTTCTGTGTGTACTTTTTTCATATAGGACGTGTAAGTTTTGCCATTTTCTGGACTTTCACTGAAGGGGTGACGCTCTCTACCGTTATACAATTGCCATCTAGGACTTTAACTTTGACATTATCTAAGTCATCTTATTCCGAGTACCCAACGTCTTCAATTTGGTATATCCTAACGTGTCATTCCTAAACCACTTCCAAAATTTCACACACATACCATGCAAGTATTTAAACCGCCCATAGTAAACCATTATTGAAATAATTGAAATGTATTTACTATAACCCATACTCATAATCATAACCATAACCGACTGTATTTACTTTAAAAAGTTTTCACAAATTATTTCTACAGGTCACTACCGGTAAGAGTTTTGGCACTATCGGTAAACAGGATAATCTAGAGAAGAAATACAAAAATTCCCTATCGATAGTGAAAAAATCACTACCGATAAAGGACCATCCAGTGATAAAATACAAAAAATAACTACCGATAGTGAAAAAAGTACTACCGATAGACATCACAGAAAATAAATAATTTCTAGATCTCAGAATTTCAAACAAACCAAATCTTCTATTTAGAGTTCAACACCTAAAATAATGCCTCAACAGGCTTTGTATAAGCCATTAACAATAACCAAAACTAAATCCCACAAGAAAAAACCCATTTACCTCAAATCCAATTAAGAAAGCTCCAAAAGTTGAAGAAGATAAGACAAAATCCTAGCTCTTCAACTTGCTCCAATCCCCAACCTTCTTGGCTCAAATCGAAGCCCTCGTTGAGTAAATGATCTTCCTCCAAGAACCATCACTCAAGCCACACTCTCACTTACTCAAGCCCTAACTCAAAGATTGTAGATCAAAGCCCTAGAGAGAGAGAAGAGAGTAGAGAGTAAATGCTAGCCATCAATTTTTGTTAGGCCAAAAGACAATAAATGCCCCAATGGCTCTAAGGCCTTGTTTGGCCATTACAATTAATTCCAACCAACCATGGGCCAAGTTAGTTTGGTCCATTCTCTCACTCAACCCAATAAAAAATATCCAAGGCCAACTCTAATACACTCAAGCCCAATTCAATTTAATGGGCTCAATTTCACTAAAGCCCACAATTATACATATATATACACATACATATATATACACATATGCACATGACAATGTGATGTCATAATTACCCATAACTATTAAAAGAAAATTTTAAAACTTTACAGTATTTTAGTCATTTTGCTTTGGAATACAATTCAAATTATTTAGTAGAATTAATTTAGATGAATTAAAATACTTAATTAAGTTATGAGATAATTAGGACTTTAGTATTTTAATTAGAGTCAAACCAGGACTCTTTAGGATTCCTATCCTTACCCTAGTAAGAAACCTAGAATATATATATATATATATATATATATATATATATGTGTGTGTGTGTGTGTGTGTGTGTGTGTGTGTGTGTGTGTGTGTGTGTGTGTGTATTGGGCTGCCAATCCTAAGATTTTTCTTTGTATAATTTTTGTTAGAGAAAATTTGAGAGCCCACACTCTAAAAGGATTGGTTAGAGTTGGGATAAAAATGAGAGAAGATCAAAGGGTCTAGGAAATTAGAAAAATAAAATTCTAAATTGTTTAGAACTAGGGTTTTGTGAAAAAGAAGCTTGGAATTTTCAAAAACACAACAGCGGGGCATAGAGGCAGTAGCAACCCGTAACTACGGCAATCCAGTAGCGGTTACAAGGTAAGGCATGGCAGCGGGTTTCAGGATTCGATTCTTGATTTATTCTCATGATATTCAAAATATATCTGACCCTCTCTTGATTAATGTTGTACGTTTTACATGGTTTTAAGATCTAAAAAAGCAAAATTTAAAAATTACACTTTCATTGGCGGGATACAATCCCTTTACAGTCATTCTTTAAATTGGTGACTTTTAAA
>BRYE01000004.1:17865781-17868281 GCA_030159115.1 Actinidia arguta var. hypoleuca | reverse complement strand
TATTTTTTAAAATAGTTATAATTGTAATTAAAAAATTTAGAATGCTTATTCCTTCCCTTTTCCTCCGTTTTCTCTCAATTTTGAAGGGAAAGGGAATAGTTATGCTTAAAATGATTGTACTATTTTCCCCTCCATTATCATCCCTTCCTCTCAATCCAAATATAAAATAACTATCACTTTCCCTCCAAACCCCTTCAATGGAAAGAGTGCGTAAGAGTAGTCTAAAACTACGAATAGTAGGGATCATAGTTATCAGAACCGGATCGAACCAGTTTAACCTAGAACCAGACATTTAATCGGTTTGATAAACATATTGTACTGAAAATACAAGTGAACTAAATTGAACCGGTTGAACCGACCGGTATTTTAACCAAAAAAATCGACCGATTTTTTAACAGATTAATATTTTTTTAAAAAAATTAAAATTTCTATAACAAAAAAATCGATCAAAAATTTTGCAATATTTTGATAGCCCTAAAAAATTATAATATTTCATGTAATATTTTGACAACCCTAAAAAATCTGTCAAAAATTTTGATCGATTTTTTCTATAACAATTTTTTTTTTCAATTTTGTGAGATCAATATTTAAATTTTTAATTTGTTGAAAATCACGATCGAGAACCTTAACGAGAGACACAATCACACCAATCTCGAACAATCTACGCAAAACCCGATCGAAGAATCTCTAATCGCAACAAAAATCGCAGAAACTATTTGAAATCACCACAAAATTTTTGCAAAACGATTTTTGAAATGTAAAAATAATAATATTTCATGTAATATTTTGATACTTTTAAATATATTTTTCATAATCAACTTTCAAATACCTACATAGTCGTTGAAGGGGTAAAAAAAAATTATTTTTATTATTTATAATAAAATATATTTTTATTATTTATTAATTATAAGACCGTTTGAACCAGTTGAACCAGTAAACCGGTGCCTTAACCAGTTCAATGTCTGGTCCGGTTCTGATAACTATGGTAGGGCTGCCCCGACATAGTTGTGTAAATTACACCAACATCTCTTGAAGTTTGGAAAACCCCTCAAATTTTAGGCAATTGCAACAATCTCCCTTGTGTTTTACATTCGGATAACACTCAGTGCCTTCTTGTTAGATTTTGTTAGAATGGCAGATCAAGAATGTTGATCTTATCATTTTCTACACGAAAATATTACATAAGGGTTAAATTCTAAAAGTCAAACATGTCCTTGATGCGATGAGGCAATTCTACAAAACCCTATATCGTTAAAAAATTCAGGTAAAAAATTGAATTGAATAGGCTAAGAGTGGAAAGAGTGACAATTTTAAATGGGGGAAGGTGGAAGGAAGTGAGTAGAGGGGAGAAAGATATGAGGATTTAGTGTAGGGGAACAGAGATAAAAGGGAAGAGAGTAAAGCAGAGACAATAAAGAGAGAGATGTACGGTGGCGACAGTACTGTGTGTAAGCGATGGTGGCGACATGGAGGTTGGGATGTAGATGGTGAAGCGAGGACTGAAGAAAGAAAAGAGAAGCGTGTTAGCACTAGAGGACAGGGAAAGGTGGGTTGCCAGCAATGATGTTTGTTTGTTGTATATATATAGGGATTTTAGGAGAGAGAGAGAGAGAGAGAGAGGGGAATATATGGAAGCTGTGGGTTCTGGCTGATGTCTTTGTTGGCGACGGTGCTGATGGCCTTGGATGCAGTGATGCCTATTACCATATTTGCAACAATGCTTGTTGACCATGGTTTCTATTAGGTTGTTGGTTGTTGGCCATTTTGGTGGGATGGGTAGGTGTCGGTGATATTGTTAGCCATGGGGGTGGCGAAGTGTTATGTATTAGTGCGTTGTGGCTATTGATGGTGGAAGAATTAGTGGTGTATAGGAAAAGGTTGGGGAAGAAAAAAGAGAGGTTGGGAAATGGTTGAAGAGAAGAAAAGTATTTACAACCTTCGGGGCCTGGCTTGAATTTTAATCATTTGTATTTATGCAAGTTATTAGTATTTTTTGTTATAAGTTATTCTTCATGCAATGAAGTGGGAAAAGAATAAGGTAACCCATAAATTCGGAACAATTACACCAACTTCCCCTATGGTTAAGGTAAAGCAATCAAAACTAATGTAGGTTGTTTGCCTGGAAATAAAGATGATCCGAGATTAAAAGAACACACACAGCTTATCTGCAATTCATATGTTTAGACTGTACAATACAGTCTAAGTATTTTGAGTTTATTTTGATAATATAAACCGTTTATATTTATTTTAATATAAATTAATATTGATCAACTATTAATTATATCCGATCACTGTGATTTTTTACAAAATTAAACTTATCGATGAAGTCTACAATATGAATGATTTGATATATGAAAATTGACTTAAAATGCTTAGACTGCACTATATAGTTCAAAATTTGGACTACGGAGAAGTTGTATCCTAAAAAATACTTCCATTTTAGTGTTAAAGAGATGACAACATTTTTTATTTTTATGACTAGCGAATATTTGATGATAAT
>BRYE01000004.1:17855781-17858281 GCA_030159115.1 Actinidia arguta var. hypoleuca | reverse complement strand
TGCAATTTGTACTGTATATACTCCATGTGGTAAAACTTATATTTTTATAGACTTCACAACTTATGTAAGTGTGAACTGTTAACACATTACATAACATGCCCTGTCTCTAACTGTTTGGGTTGGATAATGAGTAAAATTGGAAAGATACATGCGAAACACACAAAGTTTGGAGAGAAAAAAATGTGAACTGGTAATTTGAGAAAGACCAATTTCTGGTTGGGTAAATGTCATCATTGGTTCATGTAGTTTGAAAAGAGTTTCATCTTGTTTTTTCTAATAATTGATTGAGGAAAAATATCTAACCTATTTGAATTGTAGGCTAAAGTTGCAATAATTTGATCAAGGCCTTTAGATAAAGTTTTTACCATTGATCCCTATATTGTACTTGTTACTCTAATTTGAACATTTACCTCTAATTTTCAATTAATTGTAGCGTGGACTCTTCATCCAAATTTGTTAAATGTACTATAAAAATGACATTTTTTTGTCTTCTTTTTTGTTTTTTGTTAACATTTCTGGTGTATTCGATGGAGAGAGAGCATCGAAATTGATTGAAAATTATAAGATTCTAATTGTTCAAATTAAAACTATATAGACCAATGTCAAACTTTACCAAACAACAGAGACCAGTAGTGCAACTTCTCCAAAACTTTTTCTCCATTTCCATTTGGTTTCCGGAAAACGTTTTTCCCACGGAAAACTTTTTCCCCAACCCCCGTGTCGGAGGGGGTGTGGGGGTGGGATGTTTTTTGACTATTTTGGTAAGATTTACTCTCTTTCTCTTGTCTATTAATTGTCCTCCTCTCTTGCCCGTTATACCATCTTTTTGTTATTTATTATCAAAAATTTTTAGTTATTTTTTATTTTTTGTAATACCATCTTTTGGTTATTTATTATAAAAAAAATTAATTTTTGTTAATTTTTAAAATCTATTTTTGAATATCATTTCTTGGTTATTTATTACATAAAAACTGATCAAATTTTTGTTGTAATTTAAAAAAAAATTAATTTCATCTCTTGGTTATTTATTACAAAAAAAAATTGATTAAAATTTTATAATTTTTTTTACTTTCACATTCTGAATATTTAAATAATTTTTTTAAACATATAAGAATTTATTTAATAATTTTTTTTGTAATACCATCTATTCTTTCGGGTTTTATTTAAATTTTTTTAAACATTTAAAAAATTTTAGTAATTTTATTAAAATTTTTAAACACTTAAAATTTTTTAGTAATTTTATTTGTCATAAAAACACAGAAGAAAAATAATAACTTTTAACATATCAATATAATAGAGTAGAGGGAGTGATGGTAGAAATAAGATGAGAACTTTAGAAATTTATTCTTCATCTATATATAGAAAAAAAAATAGGATAAAAAAAATAAACTAAAAAAAAAAATTAAAAAAAGAGTTAAGGTCAGCCGGCTTAGGGTCAGCTGATGAGGGGCGGCTGGGGGGAGCCAACAAGTGGCTGACAGGATGGGGCCCACGTTGGGTTAACCAACCGAAAAGGGGGGGACACAGGGGGAACAAGAGGGGGGCAGGGGTAAAATGGTAATTTCATCAGGAGAGAGGTGATGATGTGACGGCTGGGTGGGTGGGAAAAACAAATCTCTTTCCCACCCCCCGTGTCAAGGGGGTGTGGGGATGGGACATTTTTTTGACCATTTTGGTCAGATTTACCCTCTTTCTCTCCCCCATTATATCATCTTTTATTATTTATTACTAAAAATTTAATCAAAATTTTATAATTATTTTTTTATTTTTTATAATACCATCTCTTGGTTATTTATTACAAAAAAATTGATTAATTTTTTTGTTAATTTTTAAAATTTATTTTTGAATACCATTTCTTGGTTATTTATTACACAAAAATTGGTCAAATTTTTGTTATAATTTTAAAAAAAAAAAAATTATTCCATCTCTTGGTTATTTATTACAAAAAAATTTGATTCAAATTTTTTAATTATTTTTTTACTTTCACATTCCGAATATTTATATAAATTTTTAAAACACATAAGAATTTATTTAATAATTTTTTTTGTAATACCATCTATTCTTCCAGGGTTTATTTAAAATTTTTAAACACTTAAATATTTTTAGTAATTTTTTTTGTCATAAAAACACAGAAGAAAAATAATAATTTTTAACATATCAATATAGTAGAGTAGAGAGAGTGATGGTAGAAATAAGATGAGAACTTTAAAAATTTATTCTTCATCTATATAGAGAGAAAAAAATAGGATAAAAAAAATAAACAAAAAAAAAATTAAAAAAAGGGTTAGGGTCAGCTGGCTTGGGGTCAACGGATGAGGGGCAGCTGGGGAGTGGGGGGGGCCGGCTGGGGAGAGCCAACAAGTGGCTGACAGGGGGGGCCCACACTGGGTTAACCAGCCGAAAAGAGCGAGCGAGCGAGCGAGCGGGCGGGGGGGGGGGGGGGGAGGCAGGGATAAAATGATAATTTTGTCGGGAGAGAGGTGGTGATGTGACGGTTGGC
>BRYE01000004.1:17823281-17825781 GCA_030159115.1 Actinidia arguta var. hypoleuca | reverse complement strand
ACTGTCGGCTGTTGCCCCTTGTCCAAGCTTCCAGCACAGTTATTATTTTGAGCTTGCTAAACAGCGGCACCTCGGAGGTAATAATGGCCTTAACTCGAACGACATTCGTCTTTGGTAGTGACTGCTCCGAGATCTGGCACAGAGGGTCTCTGAGCTCACTCTGTAGTGGTAGCTGACGGAGACCTTTGCCCTGGTAAGGTCAGTATGGAATAGTGTCCACATCGAGCTTTGGCGCAGGGAACCACCGAACTTACTTTATAGCGACAACTTGGTGAATGTTCTTGCTCTAGTAAGGCCGGATTACGTTATTGTATAATTTGTCCCCTTATACAAAATGTATTAATTTGTGTAAGATTTTCTTTTCACTGATCTACGAAATGTGAGTGGGAGCGAAACTTATACGAGAACAATTCTTGTAAAACATACGTTGAGAGCGGAAGGGTCACACTACCATCATTTGGTTTAACTCCTATAGTAGGAATCATTTGTTTACTTGTTATGGTTGGTTATTCATTGGATTATTCTAGTTTTCATTATGTACACAATTTCAATTTAAAATATGTTCATTTTCAGATTGTATAACCATACACATGACAATCCACCGTTGATAATTACCATAGTCTAATGAATCCTCTATATTTTCAAACCATGATGGTAGTGGATGTGGATGTGGCCATGGAAAGGTGGTTGGTGGCAGCGTACTGGTGCTTGTGGCAATGGTCAGTGGTAGTAATGGTGATGGAAGTAATAAAAATAGAGTTGGTGCTTGTGGTTCATTATATGTTGGTAGGTAACGCTGACAACAAGGGTGGTGGTAGTGGCAAAGTGGTCATGGAATCGTATTGGTGGTGTGGTACAGATAGGTCCCTTCAGAGATTGGGGAAATAATTTTTCATCTTTAAAACGTAGTCCATGTTTCCATCCAAATATATTTTGAATAACCGTGAAAAATCATTACAATTTATTTTTCTTTTGTTGCATCAAATACTAGAAAAATATAAAAAAATAAATATATTTTTAAAAATACATTAATTTCCATTGAAACAATTGAGTGTAAAAGAAAAAGAAATTAAAATATAAAAAAAGTTATAAATTTTCCTACTTTAAACAAATACCATGATTCTAATTCCTGAAGTGTACCCATTTGATCTTCGACCCTATGATGATAAAAAGGCCAAACAATAGCCATTTGGAGAATGTAAGTGTCTATCTAAATATTCTGTAACCAAACAGTAAGGAAATAAAATATGCATCTACAAGTTCTGACCTTGCTAAGGTAGACACCGCCTCCGAGTTATCTTCATGAAGCAAACTCGGGAGGACCCTGCTCTGGAGCTCGATTGAGACATCACCAAGCACTAACCTTGTTTGAGCTATAGGCAGCATCACCACCAAGCTGTTGATCTATAGCAAGCACGGTAGGGTAATTGTGCCAAAATTTGGTCAATGGGCAACAATCAACGGCGATCCCAAGGCACATCAAGGGATATAAGGTAACTTGCATGGTAGAGTTTCCTTTGACAGCCCCCATGCCTGAATCGAGACATTGGTGGCATGATGGCAAGCTATAAACTAGGCCTTAGGAGCATGGTTGGGTCAACTGCCTACTCGCTGATACAGCAGTCAGCGCATTCAGGCACGCATTGAGTTGTAGACAATGACGTGATAGTTGACCTGAGTTATATAAGGTCAGCCCTTATTCTTTTAAAGGTATGCGAATTTAGCTCCAAGAAGCTTACTCTCTCTCTCTCTCTACATTAATTCTCCGATCATCTAATTTGAGTGTTAGAGAGCCGTTTTCCAAAAATAGCTCCGGCGACTGAACTCACTGTTTCTGTGTCGCAGGTTGGCCATCGCAACCAGCGACTGTCTACAGCCGCCTTTAACCACCACTGGTCCATCACGAATATTTATCCTCAATTTTCTTTCTTCCATCCCTCAAACACTACACCCCAAGCAACCTATTCATTCTTCTTAATTTTACATGTGGCTATACCCTAGTACAAGCTTTAGTAGACAAATCAAGTATGCACCTAAAAAGGAATTGCCAATAGATAAGGTTTCCCTCAAATGAGTGGACAATTAATTTTTTTTTAAAATAGATCTTCGAATGGATTTCATACACGTGGCATCCGCACAAAGACCACGATAGCGGAGGGAATGAAGCTCTATTTGGAACGAGCTTATTCCTGGCTTATTACTAAAATAAAGCAAAAAAGCTCTGCACCCGTTTCGTTTGATGACTTTTCTTTGCTTCTTTGCTTTTGCTTTTAGCTTTTTCAAGTGCAAATTCGGAGTAGTAAAAAAGTTGGTCAAGCTTTACTTTTTTGGCTTTTTTCTAGCTTAAACCATTGTAGTGGAGCTATAGTGTCATTAATGAAGTTTTTCCTAATTTAAAAATACCCTTTTATGTTATATCTCTTTTCTCTCTAACGGATTTGTATTTTATAGCCGCACATCCATCATCCACGAATCTCTCTCAGTGAGATATTTTCTTCAC
>BRYE01000004.1:17783281-17785781 GCA_030159115.1 Actinidia arguta var. hypoleuca | reverse complement strand
ACCATTCCCAAAATAAACAATTTTACATTTTTATTTAAGAAGTGGTTGTTTCGAGATTTGTGAGCGATTAAGAGGCGTGTTCTAGTCATTTCGTTCTTGTGCACATAGCTCCCTGTGGTATGACCTCGTACTCCGAGTTACACTACTTCGTCGGCCTTCACTTGGGATCATCTACGGTTGACGCGAGTCATTGCCCCAACTCACAATGTCTTCCACCTCCATGTTCAGACCATCTCCCCAAACTAAGTAGAGCCTTGCTGAGCAAGAGCACAACGTTAAAACAATGCTTTTGGGTACTCAACAATTTTCATCCCTCACTCTCTAATAGTGAAGAACATACAAACAAGACCAAAACCACAAATCCCCAATCCGACCCATCAAAACCTAGTTCGCCCCATAAAAAATCAAGTTGCCGACGCAATCTTCTCCTCGCAAGATCAGCTTCACAAAACATTTTTTGAAGTCCAGAATGACGCTGGTGAGTTGCTTATTGAATTTTGGTTATTATGAAATGTTTGTCTTGGAGTTCATTTCTGAATTTTCTATGGGTTTCTTTGTGATTGTCACATTTTTAGGTTTTTATTTTTGAATTTGAGAGATTTTTAATTTAGTGGTGTTGAATAAGGTTTTTTCTTGCTTAATTTTTTTGGGTTGGCAAAAAGATCTGCCAAGAAATTAACAGGGTAGGATTTTATGTGTTATTTGGTTTACATTTGTGGAGAGAGAGATAGAGAGTATCCATTTTGAACTAAACCACAAATGGGTTTTCCATGAAACACCTCCATAGCTTTAAAAATAAAAATAAAAAAACAGAGAACATCAATTTCAAAAATTAATACTGTTTCGTAGAGAGAGAAAGGGACTTGCTTAGAGTTTGATTTCAGGGTCTAGTAAGGGCTTGAGATTCTCAGAAGAGATGTAATCTATGATAGCATTTGCAGTTGTAGGTGGAACTGAGGCTCTATTTTTGTCATTTACAACATCAAACTGCACCTTTTGTTTGTTTTTAGGGCCTTTCTGGGGTTATTGGTAGAGCATTGTCGAGAGGTCTCATATGCTGTGATTTACATTTATGTGTTTCATGTCATTGTTGTTTTTTCATCTTGGGACCAAAGCTCTTATAGTCACATTTTTGGGCTAAAATTAAGGGGTGGGGGTGGGGGTGGGGGTGGGGGTGGGGGTGTATCCAGAAGTTGATCATTTAAGAAAAAACACACACACAACAACAAAACCACAATCCCTGTGCTGTAAAGATTTTCCAAAATCCAATCCTAAAAATTGCAATTACAAGCAATTTGGTTGACGATGTTGTGATTTACATGTGTTTCATGCCATTGTTGAATACCAGTTTAGAGACTTCAGACACATTGTAAACACATTGGTGCAAACACATTGGTGAAAACAAATTACAAACACATTGGAATTGGTACTGGTGCAAACACATTGCTAACACATTGGAATTTACTCATCTAAATCAAGTGCACAGTCTTTTTATAATAGAAGTGTGAATAGAACAAAGTATGGATAATCCAGTGCACAGTCTTTTTGTGAGGATGGGATGTTCAGAATTTCTGGGTGGCGGTAATTTTTCCATGCTCTTTTTTTTTTCTTTTCATAATCCTTTCATTGACACATTCAACTCTTCGTTACCATGTGGAGAAGCCAAGCTGCATTCCCAAGCCCCAATAAGTCTCTGCCTTCCAAAGAGGGATGAAGTAAATGCTAATCAAATCTACATACCTATATTTGTTATTTATCATCATGTGATGATTGTCCATTTATTTGACAAACTATTCTTCTGTGTGTTTCTGAATGCTGTAGGCAAGTTTAGTGTTAATTAGTTATCACTTAAATGAGTGTGTGGTACTTTTAAGTTGTTTCCTCTTTAATATTTGGTGTATTGTATGGCAGTTAATTAGTTATTGTTTACAAGGGACTGTGCGACTTGAAGGGACTAATGGCCTTTGTCAGCATTTGTAATTCAATGTTATGGAGGGATTCTTATAATTATATCCACATAATTCCATTTTGCAAGGGCTTTCGTACTTTGTTTTTTAGCTTTAGTCACGTCAATGCATGATATTGCTTGTCTTATAATTAGTTATTGTTTACGCCTTCTGTTTCTTTGTAGGAATCAGCCTAGCTGCAAAATCTTTGAGGGCAAATGGAATTACAATTTTCAAAGTGCAAGATGAAATAGTGAAGTTACTCGGAAAGGGTAACTTATTTAATCGTAGTCCTTCAACTCCTCTATTAACTAAACTAGCTCAGAGGGCCCTTGACTGGGCTGTTGACGAGAAATTGAAATATTGTAGTGTTTGCCATTTACTGAATCTTATGATCTCCAACGTCTAGAATTTAAATTTGCATATACTAATTTTGTTGTCAATTATTTTTTTAGGTTGTCATTTCATTGTATGTATATCAATTTCTTTTACTTGGTGTGAGTAACAAGGTTGAAGCTTTAAATGTCCTCAAGGGATGGCTATATAATTTACTC
>BRYE01000004.1:17765781-17768281 GCA_030159115.1 Actinidia arguta var. hypoleuca | reverse complement strand
TATGTGAATTATTTTAAAATAATATTATAACAAATAATATTTTAATTAAGTTTAAATAAAATAGGTATAGTATTGGAGTGACAAAAAAAAATAATTCTCTAAATTAGAAATTAGGCAAAATATGAAGCTAAATCCCGGAGGCTGATAGAGATACTCTTAGCCTTTCATCTTAGCTACTTGGTATTTGTTTAGCCTTTCTCGTTTGTAGGTCTTGGAACAGACACAACAGACGGGATTAATTTGGGAGCTTAAAAAGCCTAATCAGGGACTAAATTGCAATTTTTGCAAAGTTTGGTGTCAAATTGTTGAAACTGCCAAAGTTAAGGAGGGAATTAAAAAATCAGTACAGCCAACGTCTAAGGAAAAAAAAAAAAAAGGAGTGTTGTGCTTTGATATTATTGTGGTCACCTCACACTCCTAAAAAGTTTAATAAAGCAATGAATTTTGCTTAGACTGACAAAAAATAGAACCACAAGTTTGCGAGATCCATGTAAGATACGTAACTTTATTGAAATGTCAAGACTTTCATTAATTATAAAATACATACGCAACTGATATGGACAGGGTTAAACCCCTTATCACCATTGAAAATTTACGAAATTTTCGATATAAGTGAGGCGTTTGGAGGGTCTCACAAGACAACCGAACAATCACCTTTGGGTTCATCGAATCTAAATTAAGCAACTCAAATGACAACCATTAGCAGCTAAATAACTCTCATAAATTGAAGATTATGGCACTTCAATAACTCAATTATTTTTGAAAGTTTCATATATTGAATTGAGCAACTCATCGGTCATTTTTTCCCTATATGAATTGATGTTCTTGTATTGGAAGAAACACAGTTTTATACTTTTGCAATTTTATTTTTTAGAGAGAGACAAACGTAAGTTCAAGTTCGCCAATGTTTATCTTAGTGGTGTTCTTACATACACGGGCTAATTGTTTTATCTTGAGAGAAAGACGTTGACAAAGTTTACAACATCATCGATGGGAGGCGAATCTTTTTTAATTAGACTGTGTTTGCAAAAAACGACTTGTTAAATATGTTTGTATTTTATTTTTAATTTTTTTGTTTAGTACTTATAATTTCAAAGTTCAATGTATACTATTTATTATCAATAAAAATTATTCTTTGAAATTCATTGTTTGCCATATATTTTTCAACAGTCACCTCACAACCGACCATAAAAGGTTCATAGGAATATGTCTCGCATATTACGGGAGATGGAGGAGGGTAGATTTAGGCAATGCATTTGGTAGTGGTGGCAATGACGGATATCTTAGGAGGTTGGATTTTGCTGCTAACCAAAGAGAAATGATAAAATATTGAATATGGGCTCGACCAAAGTGTTATATATTATAGTATATTTATTAATAATTAATAAAGATTGATGTCAAAAAAATACACGCCACCTCTTAGTTTTAAATAATCCAAGTGGCTTACATCGCCCAAGGGTTCACAGCACCTGCTTTTCGGGTCGCCTTGTATTATTAAAAAACTGAGCTTCACTTCGCCTACACAAACAGTTCCTCCAAATCACCATAGGGCGAGGTAGTTTATCTCGTCCGAGGCAGAGACGTCTCCATGAAGACCTAGTCCCCAAAAGGATTTCATCCCTATTAGAAGTCTGTTTCCATGAGACTCCTCCATCATTCTTCCTCCTGATCAGAGTCCATCTCCATAAGAATTCCACCTCTGTAAGGGAACCATCTCCGATAGACTCTAGCTCCATCACAACACCTAAAAATACGAATTGCTCACCAAATGGCATCCTCCTACATTATCTCCGAATTTACTGGGATAATCTCTCATACTTATCCTTCCGAGGAACTCGCCGTGATTTATTTATACGGCTCATTACTCCATCTATATAAAGGCCGCTCCTCCATTACAAAAAGGTACGCTCAACACAGGCACCACATGCACCATTATAATTGTGCTCGCCATACTACCTTTAATTATCTCCTGATCGCCTTGATCTGATTCATACGCCGGAGGGGTTTTGAGCGGCCTCACCCCGGCCAATTACTTTTGTTCACTAGTGTGCAGGTCGCCGCTGTGCAGGTCGTCCCCGTTTAAGCCGAGGTCCAGTGTTGAGATCGAGGAGCAATTCTGACTATTGGTTGCTCTCCCAGATTTTTACCACAATAAAGATATTATTTATATTAATAATTTTTTAAACTTGAAGTAGATTTTTTAAACTTAAAGGAGATTCTTGTGAGTGTGTAAATTTTGTTCCACATTGATAAGCCAAATTTTTAGTGGGAGAGACTTATTATATAGAGAGAATATTTGTCCTACATTGCTTAGCTTAATGATTGACTGATAATGACTCTTCTATAAGTAAGAGATTCATAGTTTGCTTTTAGTATTTTTCTTATATATATAAAGGAGAAGAAAAGAGAGGTTTTAGTTAAAATTTAAATTAGCAGTAATAATTATTATTTTAATTATTGACCGTTTTAATTATTGTTTAATTTAGTATGCGTCGTTTCG
>BRYE01000004.1:17715781-17718281 GCA_030159115.1 Actinidia arguta var. hypoleuca | reverse complement strand
AACGGGAGAGTAACTTAATTTTTGTTTTATTTAAGGCGAGAGGATCTTAAAATATTTGAATTGGCTAACTTTCTGTTTGAATAATAGCTTCAAATTAGAAGAAATATTAGAACCTTCCATTGAAAATCTGTAACTTTCCATTTAAATAACATCCTTAAATTGGAAAAAAAATTAATTAAAATTTTATCTTATTTTAGAAATGGAATCCTTTTGAACTCTCCATTTTGATTAAAAATAAAGTTAGAGACATTTCATGAATTATTGAATGAACCTTCTCCCCGAGAGGATGTTTCCTAAGCTTGTTCTGCCTTCCAAAGCTCGTTCTGCCTTCCATACGTTATCCTCCAACCGAGCAGACATCTCCACTCACGTCATAAGATCTCGGAGGTTAGCTGAAGGGTTGAGCGTAAGGTCATCTGACAGTTTCTTGCCCAGGGTTAGCCCGAGCTTTTAGTTGACAATGACAAGCTCTTTTGAGGACTCCTCAATTTCATTGTAGAGCTCCCAATATCTTTTTGTTGTAGTTGCGGAGCATCATAAGAGAACTTATATCTTTCGGTGCCTTGGTGTTGATAACAAACTGAGCCACAAATGACTCAGAAAGTTTGAGGAAGCCTCTGATGGATCCTAGTAGGAACTTCTCGAACCACTTTAGCCTAAGGTCGCCTAGGCTCGGTGGAAACACCCTGCACATGAGTGCGTTGAGGTAATTCCAAAGTATCATCATTTGCCGGAAGTGGCTGTTGTGCGACCTCATGTTTGATTTCCAATTGTACATGTTGGATTTGGAAGAATTGAATTGTTCTAAAGGCTCCATTCCCTCAATACCGGGCGTGAAAAGGGTTTGGTACCTCGAGAGGAGTTGTTCCTTTGGTGCGGTCTTAGTGGTTCTGACCTTGGACCTCGTGTGAGAGGATTGGTTTTGCAACGGCAGCTGCTTTGGCGACCAACTTTGCTCGCAAATCCCCTTCTCCCCGACCTTGTTTGGCGTTAAAGACTTAGGGAAGGTCCACGTCGGTAGTTGTTCAACTCGGTGGTACCCTTTGTCTGGCCGATGCCACAGTTTAGCTGTCATTTGGCTCTTGGCTTTAGTGTAGTAAGAATAGGTTTGCTTGCCCTTTGAGCCATCTTGATTTACATGTTATATTTTTATTTTACTGGTCGAATTCTGCCGCATTTTAGCATAGTTGTGCATATTAACTATTAAACTTAACCGTTATTTGGCGCAAGTGGTTTAAATTATTTTGCAGGTCAAATGGAACATTAAGGAGATTGAAAGAGGCGAGGAGTCAAGACAAAAATTTTAGGGAGTCAAGGCGCTGAGCATTTTTCACACTCAATTGGTTGACCCCTTGAGTTTAACCAGTAGAAAGAGATCAGAAGCAAAAATAGGCACTCCCAACCAGTTGAGGTACTGGTAGAACATGAACAAAAGTCTTGAAGGGAAGTCCTCAATAGGTTGAACCTTTGAGTTTAACCAGTTGAATACAAGCAGAAGCATCAAAATGCCTTGTTCAACCGGTTGAAGAAAAGTTCAACCAATTGAACTTTGAAGTAGGGGGAAAATAGGCAGAACCTCAATCGATCGAGGAATACCCTCAACTGGTTGAGCTAGGAAAAAACTTTATAGCAAAGTAAGGGTCTCAAACGGTTGAGTAGGTTGGCAGAATACCAAAGTTAGCATCGATGGATGCTTTTTTAGGGTAGTTTGGTTTTTTTAACTCCCACTTCTTCTAAGGTCTATAAATAGGGAAGAAATCTCAGCAACTAGTTTTGGGAGCCCAAGACACTTTGTTTTGGGGGAATTTTTCATCCTTAAGAATCCCCCCATTTTTTTAACTATGTTGCTATATTTTCATCTTCTAAATTCTTGGTTTTAGATTAGATTAGATTAAGAGTTAAGGACTTAGAGAGAAAGAAGAAAAACCTTGTTTTGAGATTAAACCTTATAATTCTTGTTCTACTTTTGTTACAATTCAAATATTTGTAAGTTTACTTGGCTTTTAATTTGTATTTTGATTATGTTATGTTATTGAATTCTCATTCCTTTTTCATTCTTGTTGTTAATTACTTTAGTTTAATGACTAGTATTTCATGTATATTTGAGTTTTTCTCACCCATGGAATGATAGATCCATTAGCTTGGTCCCAAAATTATGTATTCTTCCAAACCTTAGAATGAACTAGCTTTTTCTCTCCTTTTTAATGGTTTCAATGTTTGGTTTAGGGTGATTAATGATCTTCTTAATATCAAGACTTAGAGGTATATACATCTTTGATTATTTGTCAACAAGTCCGCTTGGTACAAGTAATGCTTAAATCTCTCTTGCGCTCTATGTGTTTGAACATTGTATAAATCCATTACCAATCCCATAAGCACATATTAAGATATAAAATATATTTTCATTGCAAAATATTCAAACTAATATCATCGTGCCTAGAGATTTGGTTGAGTACATAAAAAGAGAAGAAATTAGAACATCTAAGCTAGGAAAATATAC
>BRYE01000004.1:17670781-17675781 GCA_030159115.1 Actinidia arguta var. hypoleuca | reverse complement strand
TAATTTGATATTATAATTTTACAACAATAATTTTTTTTTGAAATATATTTATCTAAGCTAACGTGGATGCTATTCATGATGTAGAAAACTTGAGTACGCCATTCAAATTTTATTATTGTTGGATTTGTCAAAAGAAAATTAAATTAAAAAAAAATTTGACTCACATGTATTTGTTCTTTCCACGCATGTTTTTTCAATAAAACCAATCACACTTTTTGAACCTATGAGAGAAAGAACAGTGGGTTGTGCTTTTCCAATGCAAAACACACATCCCCTCAAAATTCCTTTTAAGGTGAATATTGATGAAGGATAAATTCTCCACTTTCTTGTCCGATTAAAATCTCCTCACTGTGATGAAGCTTACGTCGCCAACGTATTCCGTATCAAATTCGCCCAAGGTCCGTGACTGTTAGATATACTCACCTCGCCTATAGTATTGAGCTGGCCTATTGGCGCTTCACCTCGCCCATAGTACTGAGCTGACCTATTGGCGCTTCACCTCGCCTTTCACTGTTGAGATGAGATGACGTTGAAACTCCACCTCTATGAGACTCCTTCTCCATTACGTCACCTATAGTCGCGGTTTATTTTTCAAATGGCATCTCCCTATTGTATCTTCGATATCCGCGGGATCTCCTTCCATACTCAGTTACTCGAAGATCTCTTCGTGATCTCCTCATACGGTTCTCCATTCTCCCACTATAAAAAGGTCTCTCCCTCATCATAAAAAGGTTTGACATAACCCTTGCTTACTGACTCTGAGAGCTCTGGTGCTTTGTTTTGTCTAATTTTCTCGCCTTGGTCTGATCTCCACGCCAGAGGGGTTTTGAGCGACCTCATCCCGTCCGATCACGTTTGTTCTCTTGCGTAGGTCACCCAAGCCATGACTGAGGTCAAGTACTGAGGTCACGAGCAATTCTGACTGTTGGTGCTCACCCCCAAATTTTTACCACAATAGTTTGATGTCGTCTATGGGAATGATAGTTCTCTATACCTTATGCACATGTGTAGCCCGCTTATTATCTAGACTAAGTACTAACAGCCCTTTAAATAATAGAGCTCATCATATGGCAAACATCAGCCAAGCTCCAGATCTTGAAGGCCTTCACCATGAGATGTATGGGATCGCCGAGCAGATTAGAACTATGAACGAGAACAATACCTACTTGATACAGCACCTCGCTACAAACAATCTACCGCCGCCGCCTGCTACGTCCATCCTAGAAGAAGTTAGTCGATCTTGTCATCCTCATTGATCAGGTGACCATGATTATCAGAGTCGATAAAGCATTGGTCGGGCCTAAAATAGTCAATTCCAATCACCGCGCTTACGCTCTAGACAAGAAAGGAGTCCTAGTTCGTCGGAGTCTCAATTGTCTAGCCGAACTCACGAAGTAGAGGGTGAGGATACCAAGAGAAGAGGAAGGTCACCTCTCCGAGATGACCAGGCTCCTAGATAAGTCCACCACTCAAACGATCAAAGACCTTGATGTTAAGATCAATGACATTAACATAGGGACAAATGCGTTAGTTACTATAGATACCCTGATAAGATAGACTGAGCCTCCGTTCACTAAAAGAATCATGATGACCAAGGTTTCATCTAAGTTCAAGCTACTATCCCAACTCGGGGTATATGAAGGGAAAACATATCTGATGGACTACCAGACTCATATAGGAATTTGATGACACTTCAGGGATACTCGGACGAGGTGATGTGCAAAGCCTTCTCGACAACCTCGAAAGGTTCGGTGAGAACATGGTTAATAAAGTTAACTCCGAGGACCATTGACTCATTCGGAAACTTAAGCAGGCTCGTTGTTGCAAATTTCATGAGCGGTAGGGTCAGACAGAAGAATGCCTTTCATCTCTTCACAGTCCACCAGAAAGAAGGGGAAAACCTGAAAGACTATGTCAAGCAGTTCAACCAAGTTATGTTGGAGGTGGAGAACCAATGATGGAGGGACTCTGCCCAGGACCACTATTTGACTCTCTCTCCAAGAATGTTCTAGAAACCCAGTTGACATTCCAGAGTAAAGTCGACAAATATATTACCATAGAAAAATTGGCCGAGGCCAAGCGCAGAAGGCGAGGAAGAGATGATCACAAAAGAAAGGAGCCATACACCAAGTGAGTCGATTATAGGGATGAGTTGAAGAGTAAAAGGTTAGATCGAGATACTAGAAGGTGGATCAATGACAGATGCCCTCGCATTTTATCTCGCCGACCCGATTTGATTTTATCTCCTCTCAATACTCCTATAGCTTAGGTGCTCATGGAGATCAAAAATGAAGACTTTGTGAAGTGGTTGGGAAAAATCAAGACCAACCCCACAAGAGAAACAAAAACAAGTATTGCAAGTTTTATAAGGACCACAGGCACAACACTGAGGATTGTTTCCAACTGATAGAACAAATAGCCGACTTGATCAAGAGAGGATATTTGAGAATGTATGTTGCTGATTGCGCATAGCCTGACTCGCCTAATAGAAGATATGGCAACAACAGACCGACAATAAGCGATATCCAGACTATTCATGTAGAGTTTAGACCGAGAAGATGTTCAAGCTCATCTCAGAAGAGACACGCCAGAAGTGCTAATGGAAGAGTTGAAGAATAAGTATACAGCCTCTCCACGCCTACGACAGAAGCTCACCAGCCCATTACTTTCACAAACGATGGTTTGAAAGGCTTACATCTCCCCCATGATGACGCATTAGTCATCTCTACTACAATTGTCAATTTCAGCGTGCAGAGGATCTTGGTTGACAATGAGAGTTCAGCCGACGTCTTGGTTATCTTGGTATTTGACAAAATGAAGATTGGGCGAGACAAACTTCACCCATTTCACACCCCTTGGTCAAATTTGGAGGAAGTGCAACACACCCACTTGGGTGTATCTTTGACTTTGAGAGTGGAGCCTCACTAGCCCACAGTGTGGCAAGATTTCATTATTGTGAATTGCCTGTCACCCTACAATGCGATCTTAGGTCACCTAATGCTTGGAAAAATCAAGGTGGTCACCTCTACCTATCACCTGATGATGAAGTTTCCACTTCAATGGGGATATGTGAGGCGAGGCGAGGCGAGGTGAGGTGAGGGGTGACTAGAAGATTGCTAGATAATGCTTCATCTTGGTTATGAAGATTGAATCTCCTTCAAAACCAAGTGTCCAATAGTAATTACAGATCGACGATGCTGAGATGGAGGCATTAAGGGAATAGGTGGATGAAGTAACTCTTGAAGATCCCTGAGAGACAGAGAATACCAAGCCTCTGGAGGAAGTGGCTCCTATTTCCATACATCCTGTCTATTTAGATCTCCATGTCATGATCGGGACCGAATTGTCCGAGGAATTATGGAAGGCCTTGGTGGAATTTTTGAAGAAGAATTACGATGTTTTTGCATGGTCGCAAGGCGACATTCCAGGGATAGATCCTCAAGTCGCCATTCACAAGCTGTTCACCAACCTTGACCATTCTCTAGTTCGCCAAAAGAGAAGAAGTTTGCCACGGAATGCTTGAAAGTCATAGAAGATGAAGTGGCCAAGCTCATCAAAGCCAACGTTATCAGGGAATCTCACTATTCGGATTGGCTCGCCAATATTGTTGTCGCCCTCCAAAAAAGAGGGGAAGTGGAAAATATGTGTTGACTTTACCGACCTTAACAAAGCCTTCTCAAAAGACAGTTTTTCTTTGTCAAAGATTGATCTGATCATTGATGTAACCTCCAAACATGAGCTTTTTAGTTTCATGGATGCCTTTTTGGGGTATCATCAAATCAAGATGCATTCGCCCGACGTGGAGAAGACTTCATTTATCACGGGGAGTGGACTGTATTGGTATAAAGTCATGCCTTTTCAGTTAAAGAATGCTGGGGTGATGCACTAAAGATTGCTAAACAAGATGTTAAAGGAGATGATAGGGAAGGCGATGGAAGTCTACATAGACGACATGCTGGTCAAGAAACTGAAAGCAACTGATTACATCGCCCACCTAGCTAAAATATTTGATGTCTTGCTAAGGCATCGTATGATGCTAAACCCTTCTAAATGCATTTTTAGCGTATCATTGGGTAAATTTCTTGGCTTTCTCATCACGAAGTGTGGAGTTGAAGCCAACCCTGACCAGATTCAAACTCTACTTACAATAAGTTCACCCAGAAACGTACATAAGGTGCAACAATTAACTAAGTGAGTATCCGCTCTTAATAGATTTATCTCTAAATTGGCATACAAGTGTTTACCGTTCTTCAAGATCTTAAGGAAAAACAAAAGTTTTGAATGGCATTTCAGCAGCTTAAGGAATACCTCAGATTGCCTTCCTTGCTCACAGTTCTTGCCATGGATGAAGAGCTCATCGTATACCTATTCGTCTCGCCAATAACAGTAAGTGCAATGCTTATTCAAGAAGAAGACAAAATTCAAAAACTTTTGTACTATGTCAGCAAAGTCCTCATGGGAGCTGAAACTAGATACCTGAAAATTGAGAAGCTCGTCTATGCCCTTTTGATCGCCGTTAGAAAGTTTCGCCATTACTTCTAAGCTCATCCCATTGATGTGTTAACAGATCAACCCTTGAAGCAAATTTTTTAGTGACCTGACACCTCGGGATGACTTCTCAAATGGTCTATTGAATTGAGTGAATTTCACATCAGCTATTGACCAATGATGGCAATCAAAGTCTAAGCATTGACCAATTTCATAGCCGAGTTTACTCATGAAGTTGCTCAAGAGCCTGAGGTGACGAGCCCAAGGTGAAAACCTAGAAAAGTAGGAACATGAAGATAATCTTGCTAGATGGAAGCTCTTCATGGATGGATCATCCAACCAGCACGGCTATGGTGCAGGGCTTGTTCTCCAACCCCCTTTCGGTGAACAGATGGAGTATGCCATACGTATTGGATTCAAAGCTACCGACAACGAAGCTGAATATGAGGCTCTCCTAGCAGGACTGATGGTTGCATTAGAATTAGGAGTAGAATCCTTGGACACCTTCAACG
>BRYE01000004.1:17655781-17658281 GCA_030159115.1 Actinidia arguta var. hypoleuca | reverse complement strand
GAACTTCGTAACTACCTGATCTAGGGAGAGTTTGTCCACCTTTTACTTATTAGCAAGTGGAATCACTCCCCCTAGGATTTTTTCTTCCACGGAGGTACTCCCCAGCATGGAGGCTCCGGGCCTTAGGGCGTCGCCAGGCTTGGCTGAGATGCCTTCCCGGGAGCCATTGACTGTGTGATCCCTTTGCTCACCAACTTGTTGAATTTTTCCTTCTTGGCCTCGGACGGCGGCATGGTCTCCTTTCCCTTTGAATCATCGACAAGTTTGCCCTTCTTGTTGGGCGAGATATCGGGTACATCATACCGAGATCCTTTCTCCCGGATCACCATGCCTTTAGCTGGCGGGGTGGCAACCTTGGATTTTTCTAACAATTGGGCGAGCTTCTTCAAACTAATTTTCTTTGACATTGTTGCAAAAGAGAAAACCAACATCAGACAAGAGAAGAGATGAAATACTTTGGAAAAGAAGAAGACAGTACCATCCGATCTAAGCTCGGGGGAAGCCTTGGGTTTGACCAGGCCTCCGATTTAGAGCTCGAGCTTGAACTCGAACAATACAGTCCCAAACCTAAGACTGGGTCTCAGATTTTCCTCCCTAACAACCTTAACATTGTTAGATCAGGAAGGCAAGGTAAGATTCTCCTCATTTCCTTCTTGATAGTTCCTATATATTCTACCGAGCTATCTTGAGAATGGTCGTCTCGGTGAGGTTCATCTCGAAAGTGATGAGAGTCACCCTCGTCGCCCACGATTGGAGTTACACTGCTCGTTAGTGTATTCTTGCCGTTTTCCCCGCTACTAGATGCCATTGATTCAGAAGGGGGTCCAAAGCACCTGCGAAAATACTTAGACTTAAGAACCTCCTTAATTGTAAAGAGGTCTCCTTCCTCTAGCGAGTCCAAAATATTTCTAAGTCTTTCCTGCTCGGCCGTTGTCAAGACAGGCGATTTGTTGCAGTGCTTACTTGAAAATGAAAGGACGCTTGTTAGTCGCAGGCAAGGAGATACACTTGTCAATCAAAGAAATGACTCAGTAGGCGGAAACTGACCTGGGATGCCACATGACCTCGGAACTCTCAGAACCCCTTTTTCCCTGGATATCCCAGGGGCAAACTCCAGTCATCTCTTGAGATGAAGAAAAATTTCTTCTTCCATCCCTTAACATTGCTAAGGTACCCCTCGAGTAGGGTTTTTGCTGGCCTGGCCTTAAAATACAGCCATCCAGAGTCTGGCTTCGGGTTCTTGTATAGAGTAAATAAACTCCTAAACTCATTAAGGGAAATGATGAATTTGTGGGCTCGCCATACCACTATTGCATAGACGAGACTTTGTCATGCATTGGGCACGAGCTGAGTGGGGCAACTATTGTAGAAATATAAAATTTTCTTAATGATAGGATGGAGAGAAAAATGAAGACCGGCGTGAAAGGCTGCCTCGTAAAAGGACACCTCGCCTTTGCGAGTAAACACTATGGTCTAGTCCACCTCAAGAAGCCTGATCTCAATGCTGGAAGGAAAAGAGAATAGATCCTTAAGGCGATCCAACTTACCTTGGGAAATGGTGTTTGTCTCCTTCTCAATTGGAGGAAGATCATTAGCCGAGGGTTTAACCTCAGGACTAGGGGTGTCTTTCCTAGGCGAGGAAGGAAGTTGGGTAACTTCGTCTACCATGTATGATTTTTCTCCTAAGTGGTTTGGTACCCAGGAAGGCAGGGAATTTTCTGAGTCTCCTACGTCGACTTTACCGGACATATACTAAAGACTATAAAGTTGGAGACAAGCCTAACAAGTGATACTTACTAAATCAAGGGCGAGGAAACGATCGCAATGTGCTGAGGGCGAAGTGAAGGTTAGAGCAAGGGCAACAGTTTGACCACGAAAGCAAGAAGAGTTCAAAGTGGTGGGAAAGCCCCATATATGTAGGAGGAGCCGAAAGCTAAGATCTATTTGCTCCAACGGACAGAATCTCGTGACATTTCGAATACCGAGGTCGAAACTACCACTCCCGCCAAAATATTATTTCTCCATTAATGCTTTCATCCACATGTCCATCCAAGAAGACATGCCATCATTAGGCTCCCATGACATCGAACTGCATTTTTTGATTTACGACTCGACAGTACCAAGTGTTTCACCTCGGCATATCGAGTCGGGGGGCAACTGGTGAAGGATAAATTCTCCACTTCCTTGTCGACCAAAATCTCCTCACCGCGATGAAACTTACACTGCCAACGTCTTCCGTATCAAATTCGCCCAAGGTCTGTGACTGTTAGATGTACTCACCTCGCCCATAGTATTGAGCTCACTTATTGGTGCTTCACCTCGCCTTTCACTGTTGAGATGAGATGACGTTGAGGCTCCACTTCTATGAGACTCCTTCTCCATTACATTGCCTATAGTGGCGGTTTGTTCTTCAAATGGAATCTCTCTATTTTATCTCTGATATCCGCGAGATTTCCTTCCATACTTAGCTACCTAAAGATCTCTCCGTAATTTATTTATA
>BRYE01000004.1:17645781-17648281 GCA_030159115.1 Actinidia arguta var. hypoleuca | reverse complement strand
TCATTTAGAATTAAGCAAGGTGTGTTAAAAAATATAAAAAAATACACCAATATATGTGTGTGTTGTGTATTAGTTGGAAAGCATATACAAATCCGACGACAATCAACGAAAAGATTAATTTATGGCATGTTTATCAAATTTCTTGAACCAAGGTCCAAGTATATCAACCGTTTCAATTCATTCCCTTTCTAACTGGGGAAGTTCTATCTGCACTGAATTTGTTATGGGAATTCAGGGGTTTAATTACGCGCGAAGGTTCCGTGTAATTGTAGTACGTAGTCAACATCAATATCATTCTTACTCATTTTTTTTTCTTTGTCGTTGTTTTGATGTGGGATTAGAATTTTCAGAGTAAAAATTGTACATAGATAATTATTTACTATACAATAATATAGTATTAGGGAGACACTTTGGTATAAATCTCTTATTTGAGATGTATAATGCACACTCTATTTAATAGTTATTACATGAATTTTTTTAATATAAATTTTTAATTAAATTAATAATTAATAATGGCAACTTGAATAAAAGGTTAAACTTTATTTTATGAATTATATTGGTTTAGTTATGAAATATTTTAGGTATTGTTATGAGCTGTTTTGTTAAAAAATTTATTCGTATGTTTGGTAAATTTTATGAGTCTTTATAGTTTGTGTATAAATTATTATTGTCTGCTTTTAATCATTAATTGTCGTGGAGCATACCAATTGAAATTTATTTTTATAAATTTTATTGATTTTGTGTTGAATTGTTTTGGTTTGGGTATGAATAGTTTTGGCCATTGTGATGAATTAATATTGGTTCAAATAATGAGTTAATCACTTCAAAATATTAATTTTCATGGAGCCCATCAATTAAAGTTTACTTTTCTGAATTTTATTCGTTTGGTTTTTAATTGTTTTAGTCTGTTATGAATGGTTATAGGCATTGTTATGAATTTGTGTAACTTAAAATAACGAATTAATCACTTTAAAACATTAATTTTCGTAGAGCCCACCAATTAAAGTTTGATCCAGTTATTTTTATGAATTTTATTAGTTTGGTTATGAATTTTAACCAAAAATTCTCACAAATTCTCAAGGTCCCTTTTTGAAAAATTTAATCATATTCCAAATTCAGTTATGCTAACTAGTGGTGGATAATGCACACTTTTAAGAATTTGTGTAAACTTTACACATGTTTTAATGCATTTTATATATATTCATATAATTTTTATACAAATTAATACATTTTTTAATTGTTAATATAACCAAGCTCGAACAACATGAAATCATTTTTATTAAGGTTCAATTTTGGATAGCTAATTTAAGTGTTTGATTTATAAGTTTTTAAATCTTTTGTTAATTTTTTGTCTCATTTGATTAAAATTTTATATTTTTTTAGTTTTTTTCAACAAGACAGCTAAACATACAAATGTATTAATTATTTTTAAAAAAGAAATCCCTAAAGACAAATAATTTAATTTATTTTTAAGTATTTCTATTTAAGATTTTTAAATTTTCAGAGCTTAAAAGAAACAACAATGTAAATTTATAATAAAAGTAAAAAGATTCACTTAAAACAGAAAATTAGTCTAAGCTAAGTTAAATGTCAAGTTTGAAGTTTCAAAAGGTTTTAAGCTTAGACATTCTGTAAAATGTCAGTCTCATTCTTGGTTTAAAACCAGCATTGGACCCAAAAAAAGATAAATTTATAAATTTCCAATTTATTTTTGATGGCCCCTAAAAAAAGAAAATATATTTCTGATTTTAATCTCATCTTCGTGAAATCTTTTCTTTTGGTTGTGGGACCTTAACAAAATCTAAACTAAAGAAAAAAAATTGTGGTGTCTTTGAGAGTTTGGCTATAGCCTAAAACGAGGCACATCAAGACAGCTGTAGCTCTGGCTATGGCCTAACCAAGAGTCGCTTACAATTAACTTCCAAGCCCCCACTCTCTCTCTCTCTCTCTCTCTCTCTCTCCGTGATTACTGTACACATTTTATCTACGTGACGTCACAAGTAATTTAACGTACTATACGATTAGATGGTCCTGGTTTGGGCTGCCATGAGCCCGGTGCCGCTATATAAGTCTTCACACGCCCTCTCACTTGTTTCCATTGAAACACAAGAAAAAGATAGGAAAGAAGAAAATAGATCAGAGAGAGAGAGAGAGAGAGAGGTGTCTTGAACTTTACTTTTCACTTCCTTTTTTATTTTTTATAGTTTCACGAAAATTAAATGGCGGCATCTGTCGAAAACCGGCAGTTCAGTCGCCTCGAACCGGGTCTATCTGGCGTGGTCCGCACCTTCAAACCTGGCCCGAACCACCGCTCCGACTCGCCGGTCCGCGGTTGCAACTTCCCCTCCATACCCGAAGTTACCCGACCTGTGAAACAAGCCGTTCCCGAGTATGACTCGTCGAGCGACGACGAGGCTGAGAATGAATACGAAGATATAATTAAGAAGGGCAAAATCGAGTTGGAGCCGTCGGTTTCGGATCCAAGAGACGAAGGAACCTC
>BRYE01000004.1:17635781-17638281 GCA_030159115.1 Actinidia arguta var. hypoleuca | reverse complement strand
TGGTCTTTTCAAAATAAATATAATGACTATAATTTCAACTATTAATAAAAAGAAATTTCATGTTATTTATGTGCTTGAATCTTTCATTTAGTGGCATGATAGACTGTGACATGTTAATTATGATTCTATGTGATATTACCAGAAGGATATTGCGATGCAAACTGAATATCGAATATGAAAGACTCGAAATCCACAAGTGGATATGTCTTCATGCTTGGTGGTGTAGTAATGTATTGAAAATCTTCCAAATAGATGTACATTGCATGTTCTACTATGGAATCAGAGTCCATTACTCTAGATAAGGCTACTAAAGAGGCTGATGGGCTAGTCTAGTTTCTGGAGGATATTCCAATATGATTGAAATTTGTACTTGCGATAATCATCCATTGTAATAGTCAATTTGCGATTGGTAGAGCACATAATTATATGTATATCTAGACATATTTGTCGTAAATATATCACCATTAGAGAATTACCTTTCAAGTGGGGTTGTCGCTATTGACTACTTGAGGTTAAATGATCATATTGCGGATCCGCTTACCAAAAGGTTACCCTAAGAGCTAGTTGATCAAGTGTCAAAATAAATAATTTTAAAGCTTATGAAATAAAAAGGTATCGTGAAGGAAAATCTGACCTAATTGACTGGAGATCCCAAGATCTAGGATTAATAAGACAACTTGCTTGTGTATATCAAAGATAATCACTGTAGAGTTAAAGAACTCCTACCCGTTCCTATGATGCATATTGATTGAGGATAAAGTTAAGCATTAGCTTTTAATGACTCCTAACGTTGGTAAGCTAGGTTGAGTATAACGAAATACCCTTGATAAGAAATCACTTATGTGAGTATGAAGTGGTGCCGCTTCTTTGAGAATTTAGGAAGACGAAATTGTTGAGAAAATATTTGCAGAACCAGGAAAAGTGTTTCATGGCCAAATAAATACAACAGTGAGAACTAAATTGCGTCAGGAGAAGTTCATGTGTGATGTCTATTGTCTCAATTTACACTAATGATAGCACAGTTCAAGACGGGCTCGTCCACTGGTCTGCCGGTAATTTAATAAGCTCTCATAAAAGAAGGTTTAAGGCCAAAAGTTACCTATTATATTCAAAAATTATCTGTTGTCTCTCTTTTGGGTCAATTTTGTACTCTACGTCGATTTGACAGCCAATTTCATTCATGGAGGGATTGTAGAAAATTTGGTGTGAATGAAGCATTAAAAAGGATGACTTTAACATGGAAAAAAAAAGTTGTTAGCAGCCCTAAGGGCACCCATTAACAACTCCTAATGGTAGCTGTTATAGGTACCTTAAATTCCCTCATAGTGTTTATGGGCTGATTAATTTGTTAGGAAGTTTTTATTTTATTTCAGCAACCCCAATGGTCTCTTGTTTTCTATATAATCTGAAATTCTTATGTAGGAAAAAAAAAAAAAAAAAAACAGATTTTACACATTTTCATTCTTTGATATTTTCGTCCTAAGAGAGAGAGATAGACGTAATTCAAGTTTTTCAAGGTTTATCTCGGAAGTGTTCCGATATACGCGGTCTAACCATTTTATCCTGAGAAAAAGCTATCGACAAAATTCTATGA
Source organism: Actinidia arguta var. hypoleuca (assembly GCA_030159115.1). Taxonomy (NCBI): domain Eukaryota; kingdom Viridiplantae; phylum Streptophyta; class Magnoliopsida; order Ericales; family Actinidiaceae; genus Actinidia; species Actinidia arguta. Next base: position 17,636,687 of record BRYE01000004.1, on the reverse strand, counting down.
CACTCTCGGTAGGCGATGAATCTTTCTCAAGAAAACTGCGATTGCAGGACTCGGCATTAACTTTATTTGTATCTCATTCAATTTAGCTTCTGTAAATTCAATTTAGTTTGTAAATTCAGATTACTGTATATTGTTGTAATCAATGAAAATTATTCTTTAGAATTTTGTGTTTTATGAATATTTTTTCAACATCTTATTCTTCACTTCTTTAGTTGCTCCTTCGCAATTTCCATTTCTCTGTTGATCTCAACTGGATTAGATGCTCCTTTGCAATTTCCATTTCTCTGTTGATCTCAACTTGAAGAACCCTCCACAAAGATAAACTACAAAATGGTGAAAACATGAGGGATTGTAGTCAAAACATAAAAAGCGCATTGGATTAGTTGAGTTGCATTGCGTTACATATGTTATTATGTCTAAATCTCAACATTAGGCTATATTTGGATCCTTGATTTTGTCAAGCATAAGGAAAAAGAAACGGAAATGAAATCAATTATTGATATATTCATATTTAATGAATAGGCAAACCAAAACAAAAAAAATGTTTTTGGCAAGGATATGCTTGTCGTTTTGTTCTTCGTCAAATGTTATGGATTCAATATAGGGTATAATGGTAATAGTGTTGGGTAAAAACATTCTCGTTATCTTTTATTATTCAGATTAATCACACACACAAATTAATAAAGATTTTCGTGATTCGGTCAATGATACTTATGTCTACAGAGAGCAATCAATAATCCACTAATCAAACGAAGTAGATTACAAAATGAGTATAAATGGAGGATAATCACACTCTACTCACATTTCTCTTTTTCACAATCTCTCTTTATCTTGCCTCTCTTTCTGTCATCTCTCTCTCTCAACACTTCTCACAACCCTACCCTTTCTTTTATAAATCAAGAGAAG
>BRYE01000004.1:17608281-17613281 GCA_030159115.1 Actinidia arguta var. hypoleuca | reverse complement strand
CAATATTTCCGTTCAGTTTAATTGTGTTCGAGAGAGACTAACGGCCAGACAAACTTCAGGTGGCTCTAATAGGATTCAAACTTACAAACTCATGAATATAAAGTCATAATCTTTAGCAATCGAGCTACCTTTGAGAGATATTAGCAATCGAGCTACCTTTGAGAGATATTTTTCGTCCTTTCACCGATTTCTTCGTAAATCCAACATTCAAACACAGGCTAAAGAAACAGTCAAACTCAAATAAGAAATCATCACAAAATTCTGAAAATATTTGCTTCAAATATTGCAAGTTCAGATTGCAGTGAAGACTCAAATCAAATGGGACAAGTTTCTGACCACAGAGAGTTTCTTTTGTTTGGCAATTGCAGGCCTACGGGCTTAAGAAGGTGGAACTTATCAAAAGCTCATATAAGGCCCAAGTTTTTCCACTTCTCTGCCATCCACAATAATACCATATCTTCTTTTTTTATTTTTAGTAGCATTTTAGAATTTGTTTTTATAAAAAAGATTGCCTTTTGAGTTTGATTTTAGACATTGAAATTGATCTACAGATAATGAAATGTTTTCTTGGAAAGAATTTGTTTTTCAAAAAAAAAACACAAAATTTGGTGGGTTAATTTGGTGTTTTTATTTGTCATATAAAATTAAATTTAGGAAAATGCTACAATTTACACCACACACTATTTGTATATATATTATGATCTGATAGTATGACTACAAGATCCAAATATCATATGATTGTTAATAGCCGATTAATCTAAATTTTTATATAAGTTATGCACTCAACAAGTCCTACTATGGTTACTTCCCTTTATACCATCAGTATTATTTTTCTTATCTTTTACTTGCGTAAAATTACAAAGAAGCCCTGCATTCTAAAAAAAAAAATGTATGTTAGCACAAGACAACATGAATAGAATTTGCATTCGCTTTTCCAGTGCAAAAAAACTTCAATATTCAAGTAGATATGCAGTAATTGCAATTTTTCAAATGGGTGTATGTGAAAATTAATACAATTTATTTACATGTGCATAGAAAAGTATGAACAATTATTGGGGCGGACTTAAAAAATTTAGGGCGCCCACCAACTTAATATGGGCGGTTCATCATTGCAAATTTGAAATTATGGATCAAATATTGTAGGTGACCAACCCAATGGTGGAGAGTAAGAAAAAAAATATAGAAAAATTAGGTGATTCACCGGTTTAGATTTAATTTTTGTCAATTAATTTTTTTTTCTCTTCCCTAATCTCTTTTAAAATTATTGATCCAATACAGCATAAATTATTAGGCGTAGATTCTAACATTATGACGGTCGTATTTTTGGCTTTTTTAGGAGAGAAAAACAAAGTAAAAAAATAAATTATTGTTTGGTTATCTTCATTTTTTTTTTAATTGTTGTATCGAATTTATAATTACTATGTTGCCCCCAGTAAATGTGTTTTAACTTCACCTATGTAAAAGAATTTTTTTAAGAGACAAGGATAATAAAATATATTTTGGAGAGGTAAATGTTCTTATAAATACCGAATTCATAATTTACTTATTAAAATATAATTTTAATTTTAATTTAGGGGTGGAAAGCCAATTCCTGCCAAAAATTTAATTTCTTAGTTAGTTGACTTGAAAGTAAGTGGTACTCTAAACATTATTGACTTTTAAAAAACAATTAAAAATAAAAAAACTCAAGATAGCCTTAGCAATCGAACGATACAAATCAGTTCCACAAGTAACCCGCAATGTAAAAGAGAGTCCATATGCAAAAATTGTAAATATGGCATGTATACATTACCTCATCCAAAACTTTTATATATTTATATCAATATCTATAACTATCTATAATATAAAACATAAATATTTTTGAATCTTTTAAATTATCTCTCAATATTTACGATTGAAATCCATTTAAGTTAATTCAACGACCGAGATTTCACCTGAGACTATTTTTTTTTCTCTAAAAAATATTATTTTTTTCTTTTCAAATGTGTGAGGTCCACATAAGTTGTGATCTAATGGTTAAAATATATTTAAAACTTCACATATTTTTTTACACATTGAATTATTTTTTTAGTAGGATCCACACCAAAAAAATTCAGAACACCTATTTTTTTTCTTATTTCTCTCAAACTAGTAACACTTTTCCAAAGTCATTATATTTTTTAATTTATTCTCTATTTTGTAACAATATATCTCTTCGTATATGTATACAATGCATCTCTTATCTGATATTTATATTTTATCTATTTTTTAGATTATAAAACTCTAACTAATATACTTAAATAATATTTTTTTGTGTAACACAAACAATTACTAGTATCTATCTATACCACAACTGTCTTTATTAAGGCACTACTTTATGTCACTTTCTTAACCCAGATATGCGCGTAGCATTTGTTGAGGGCACATGCTGTTGGGTTACATCATAAAAACATTTCAATCCCTAGTCCATGTCATATTAGTTCCATTCTCGCAAGACATGCCAAAGTTTTTGTAGGAGTGGAGTTAATGCCACGAACGGAAAGTGTCTTGTATAAAACGCAGTTTAATGGGGGCACTTTTGTAATTTTATAACAAGTTAGGACAATTTTGTCATTTTATTTTAAATCACTATTTGAACGTAGGGGTGATTCTATTTGGACCCAAGGAATCTCTCCAGACCCATTTTGTAATTTGGGAAAATTTTAATAATTTCTTTGAAATTTTTGATAATTATAACTACTCTCCTATAATTTTTAAATTAGCACTAATTTTTCTTAGTTTTGAAACTATTATCAAAATTGTTTATAAGAGTTAATTTTTTTTAAAAAAATAACAAGATTGTCCTTAAAATTAAGTATTCCAATTTTTTTTCTTAATACACCAATTAAAATGAATGACCCCTCTTTTTTTCTCCCTTAAAACACCATTTATTTATAAATTACTCAATTTTTTTTATTTTTTATCAATAATTTTTTTTTTTACAGAAAAGATAATTTAAATTGTTTACTTTTTAAGTATTATTAATCAACAAGTACTTAAAAAAATAAATCTTTCTTATCCAAATTCATTACAAAAATAAAAAATTTGAGAAAAAAAATATAAAAGCTCAACAATAAGGCTAATCTTTTTATTTTTTTATCAAGAAATTAGTTTAAGAGAGAATCTTGAAAATAATTTTAAAATTAAGGAAGGTCTTGGTTTATTTGTTAGAAGAGAGGTTAGTGTTATTTTAAAAATGAATTTAAAGAGAAACTTTTTGAGTCCAAATAGAATCACCCTTAACATAGAACCAATCATCAACCTTTATGTATCGGATTGTGGCTAGGAGAGACCGTTACTCCCAAGTTTCAGGAAAAAAAACTATAATTTTATAGCTATAATAATTTTAAATTATATAAGTTTGCTATCATAATATTGAAATTTGTACTATATTTCATGTATTAGAGTTATAAATTTAACAGTTTATATGTATATTCATCTCACTAATGCTAAAATCTTTAATCCGTCCATGACTATAAAAATGTGCAAGATGAGAAATTAAGCCTTATGTCCATAATTACAAAAAAAAAAAAAAAGTTTAAACACAATCTATTTGATATGCACAAGGGAATGACAGTATGGGATGATTCAATTTGTTAGCTTTACTCTAAAACAAAGGATCTTTGAGAAATATTCTATTAGGAATTTGCAGAAACTCTAACAGAGGATTTAGGACACATGAATATGAAAAACAAAAAAAATTAAGAATAATTATACGTAAAATAAAAAATTAACCATTGCTAGTGTTTTATGTGTTCTACGCTATAAAGTATATCTAAAATTACATGTATGTTAAAAATTATTAAAATACCCTTAAAAAATATTCCTACATACAATCTATCATATCCCCGTAAAGAGTAATCTAGAATGGTGGAACCAAAAAGAAATAGTGTTTGTAACACTAATACCCCCCTATTTCCCCCTATTTCCAATCCAAAACACAGGAGGCTAGTTTGAACACGGAAAACACTCAATGGGAAGTTGCCAATGAATTGTGAACCACCATAACTGCCTACAATAAATCTCTCATTTAAACCCTACTTTATGTCAATGTTTGTGCATCCCCACCCTAAACAGAACAAAAAACATGAACATGTAGATGGAAAATAACATTATATTTTTTTAAAGTATTTACTCCCTTAAAAGGATTTTGTTTTTAATTTTTTTGTAAAAATAAATAAATATAACCAACTACTTATTAGTACAAAATAATGGCAAGAAAGAACATGGTGCAATTCTATGTAGATCAATAATTAAATCATAATAATAATCTATATTATTAAATCATAGTAAACAAAAAAACGAGTACATTTTGTCAGAAATAGAGTATGAAAATTACTTTCCTAAAATTATGGACAACAATATATATATTTTGTCATGTTGACATTTTTTAGAATATTTGAAACTTTTGTTTCACGGGTGATTTGGAAATACTTTTGTGCGCCACATAGGGTATTTTAGTTGAACTTTATTTGTTTGATTGGAAATGGGCCTAAATTATGTCATATATATGGCCTAAATTATTCAATCCATACGAGGCTTTATCCTGATTTTAATTGGGTTCCCGCTAGTGAACGGTGGAATTGATTCTCGGATTAATCAATCATTTGGACTGGATACCGAGATGTAAAAAAAATATGGGTAAGTTGGCTTTTAAAACAGATCTTGACTTGGGATCTCATGAAGTGCTTTTGATTTTGATAAGTGATAACAATCTCTCTATCAAAATTAAGGAGACATGAAACATGGGGAACATGTTGGAGGTCAAGTAGTTTTCATACATGTTAAGTCACTGCCAAATTCATTAGCAAGGCTTGGTCAAGTGAGTGGTGCTTGCATTTTGTTCACATATATGCCTGCTTCATAGGACCTCGTTCACACATTCAAATCTACAAATTTTGTGGTAGTGAAAGCCAATAAAAATATCTCATTAATGAGCAATTATATCGCAATAGGTTCTAAGAAAGAGCTATAACATAGTC
>BRYE01000004.1:17555781-17558281 GCA_030159115.1 Actinidia arguta var. hypoleuca | reverse complement strand
TGGAAGCAATATGGATGGCAACCTAATTGTCACAATACATATAGTTGTACATCGAACTTCAACTCTTCCAAGAGGTGCTTAAAGGCACATAGAGCGCCTTTTGAAGGCGACATACCAAACCACTCTCCCCCTGAACAACAAACCTAGGAGGTTGCTCCATATAGATTTCCTCCTGTAGATCACCGTGAAGAAACGCATTCTTCACATCCAATTGATACAGGGGCCATCCAAGATTAGCGGCTAGGGAAATGAAAATTCCTAATCTTAGCCACATGCGAGAAAGTCTCGGCATAGTCAATACGGTAAGTCTTGGTGTAGCCCTTGGCAACCAGGCACACCTTATAGTGCTCAACGGTCCCATCTGAAAGGTATTAAATAGTAAACACCCATCGACAACCAACAATAGACTTCCTAGACGGAAGCGGAACCATCTCTCAAGTACCATTGTCATACAAGGCTATCATCTCTTCGACCATAACTTGCCTTTTAGAAAAGAACAGACAAGGCTTTTGACACTGACTTAGGATCACGAGTAGTAGTGACTGATATGGAAAACACATGTAAGGAAGGAGATAAATGATCACAAAACAAACTGAGTAACATGATGTTAAATACAAGTACGTTTACCCTTTCGGAGAGCAATGGGAAGAGAGTCAATGTCAGGAGCAACAAGGAAGGTAAACACAGACAAGGAGTCCGCAAAAGGAGCAGAAGGTGGCCAAAAAGGTACTAGAGCAGCGGCCATTTTATTGCAATGAACATAAACATGTAATGGCTTGACTAGGGGAAGGGACACGGAGGAAGCCAAGGTCACATAGGGAACATTAATAGGGATATAATACTATTCGAGATCGTTAGGGGCATTGGGAAAGTATCGTAGGGACTCATTCAAGGTAACATCCGCACATACAAAAGTACGCCTAAGCACAGGAGAGTAATACTTGAACCTTTTCTGAGTTCTAGAGCACATAAGAAAAACATATTTAATCACCCGCGGATTGAGCTTGTCATGCCTAGGGTCGAGAGCATGAACATAACAGGTACAACCAAAGAGACGATGGGGTAAAGCGTATAGGGTACGGTCAGGAAACAACACACGATGTGGTTTTTGACCACCTAAAAAAGTGGGGCATACGATTCACAAGGTAACAAACCGTGAGAACCACATCACTCCAATACAAATTGGTAACATGCATATGAATGGAGTGTACAGGTAACATCCAACAAATGGCACAACTTACGCTCGGCAACTTCGCATTCAAGAAGATTGATGGATAATACCATGATCATAAACAAATACAAGCAAAGGAGAGTGCAAATACTCACGATCATTATGAGAGCGAAACAATTTAATAGGACCAACAAACTGCTTGTTTAATTTATTATAAAAGGATTTAAAGATTGAATACAACTCAAACCGATTCTTCACGAGGTAAAGATATCTGACATGTGAATAGTCATCAACGAAAATAACAAAATAATAAAAACCTAAATGAGAAGGAACGCGAATGGTCCCCATACATCAAAGTGAACTAAGTGAAACCGACTAGACACACAACGCTCGACATGTTTGGGGAGGGCCGGGGGGGGTACGTACGACCATGCTTACTAAACTCACATACTTCACAAAGAAGGAAAATGACTGAAGTGACTGACAAGAGAGAACTAGCTTCTTTAAATTTTGCAAAGACGTGTGACCAAGGCGAACTAGTAAGGTTCTATAGTCAACTGAAGAGCTATAGAAGGAGAAACGTCTTGCATCGAAATAATAAAGGTCACTCCAATCATACATGCCACAAATCTTCTTTCCCGTCTGAAGATCTTGAAACACACAATGAGTAGGAAAAAAAGTGACTGAGCAGCTCACAGACTTAGTAAGTTTACTAGCAGCCAAAAGTCAAAATAGACAGAAGATAATGAAAGAGAAGACAAACTAGTGGTAGCTAAACCATCAATCTGTGAGGTGGATCCATCGACAAGAGTGATACGAGGAAGACGACCAAAAGTAAAAACACCTAAGAGAACCGAACTAGTCCTGTTCATGTGGTTGGAGGCACCAGAGTCAATAACCCAAGGAATATGAATAACAACACAAGCAGTGAAAGCACCTGTCTGGGGCTAGAGTAGCGGTTGCGGAGATAGAGATCATCTCATCCTCATAAATACAAAGTTTAAGACATTGTTTTCAATAATGCCCTTTTATTTCTTACGTTTAAATATATTTATAGCTATTGATAAATGATAGTTTTGGGAAGTTTCAACTTGACTTTTCAGAGTGGACAATCTTTGTGTGACATCCAAAAAAGGAAAGATGGACAAACAAAAGGGGACATAGGGTATAATTCGTATCCAATGAGGTGTAGGACCTAAGTAATCTAATTTCCCCAAGTAGGTGTACAAATAGTGTTTTCGCACACAAATCCACGTATTTAATAGCAATTTGCGTCAAATTTGCGATCATAAAAGTCAAATTCAAAGACTACTAAACTAACTGATTTCG
>BRYE01000004.1:17533281-17535781 GCA_030159115.1 Actinidia arguta var. hypoleuca | reverse complement strand
CCTTAATGAAAGATCTGAGTTATATAAAAGTTTTGGAGTTCTGAGATCTAGAATTATTATTTTTTTTTTTTTGCGATGTCTATCAGTAGTCATATTCTTTCTACCGGTACCTTGTTTCCTGAATCTGACTTGAAGGCCCGACCTACCTTGTTTCCTGGATCTGACTCTAGTGAATATTAGCAATTTGGCTCTAGATGGTCTTCTACCAGTAATATTGTTTTTCACTACCGACAGTAATTTATATAGTTTTGTCTTGGAAAACTGTATATTCATAGTCACCAACTGTATAGTTTTATAAAAACTTTTTTAAAAGAAAATGCATTTGGGTTGTGATTTATGTTTATGATTATGAGTATTGTTTATAACAAATGCATCCAAATGATTTCAATAATAGTTCATTATTGACGGTTTTAAATATTTGCATAGTATGTTGTTTACATTTAAACTTTATCAAATTATGTGTGTGTGAAATTTAAAAATGATTTTGGGAATGACACACTAGCATGTACCGGAATAAATTGGCTTAGATTAAGCTTGAGGTGAAAGACCTAGATAACAACTGCTCGAGAAAATAGGTATGTCAAACTTGAAAGTCCGAGAAGTAGGCCGGATATTGGGTATGTCAAACATTCGGTGAAAGGCCGAGAAATTAACCGGATATTGTCTCACATGCTTAGTGCAAGATGAGTCCGTATAAGTATTAGCTTAGGTGTGTTATTCGAGATTATTGGGTTATTGCTTTTTGAGAAAAGCCGATTTTTTTTTTTTGAAATGATTGTATTATTGTTTTTTTGAGAAAAGTCAAAATTTTAAAAAAATTATTGATTTGTAAAATCATTGATTGAAATAAAAAGTATACTTTGATATGAATGAAAGTATACTTTATTGCATTATGTTTTTATTATATGATTATGTATCATGATTTTGGTTTGAGACATTAAGTCCATTGTTAAATTTTTTCTAGGTAACTCACCTTTACTTTAAAATGAATTTTAGGTACCAAGAGTTATCCTGAGTCGTGAGGCATGTGGACTGTACTCTGATGTTATGACAGGATATTGTAATATTATTTCCGCTAACGTTTCTTTGTAAGACGTGTTTGTTTACATGGTCGGGGCTTGTGTTCACCGGGGCGTGACAACATGGTATCAGAGCTATGGGTTTGAATACCTATGAGCCGTGGGGTTAGACCACGTTTGTTTTAGTGTTTAAGTATTGAGAAGTAACACAAGTGTGTTATAGAGGTATATTGTAATAACATGAACATACTTGGTGTCTTGTTATTGATTTGCATATGGTATAACAAATGTTTTGATCTAATCATAAATGAATATAATTATCTTATCATTTTCTCGTGGCATTGTGTAGAATATGCCATCGCGTCAAGTGAGAGGTTGTGCGAGGTTGCTTACGGGAGCTCGTGCACCACGCGGGGGTCGGGGTGACCGTGAAGAGGGGGACGGTGAAAATCACCAAGAGCTGGTGATGAGAGGAGGAGCTCCACCAGCGGCATTTGGTGACACATAATTTATGTAAGGAGTGTTCACCATCATTGAGCAAGTGGTGAAGAACACGGTGCAGACAATGCAAGTGTTGGTTAGAGCGGCGAACACTAGGGCTACCATGGCCGTGAAGGTCTTTCTACAACTTTGTCCGCTTACGTTTAAGGGTGAACCAAATCTGCTAGTCGCAGAGGATTGGTTTGAGCAAGTCACAAGAGCTTTAGATACAATCTTAGTAATGGAGGAGGGATTGAGAGTTTTGTTTGCGTCATACCAATTATAAGGGGACACACTCCAATGGTGAAAGACCGTAGAGGAGAGTGTGACAAAGAAGTGAGAACCTTTTACGAAGGCATTTTTAGATCAATATTTTATGGATACGGCAAAGGAGGCACTGAGGATGGAGTTTATCAATTTAGTTCAAGGGTGTATGACTGTGGCTCAGTACGAAGCCAAGTTTGCTAGTTTGTCGAGGTTTGCTAGGGCATTCGTGTCAACGGAGGAGGAGAAGGCAAAATAATTTATGTGGGGGCTTAGGCTTTCCATAAGGAATAAAATTGCAAAAAATTTAATCAAAATTTACTCGACCATGGTTAGCTCGGCGGGAGCCATAGAGGAAACTTTGAATAAGACGAGGAAAATAACGAATCTAAAATTCCAACGTGAGGGTGCGAGTGCGAGTGCTCAGTTTGAGGGACGCTTTCCAAATAAGTCGAAGATTCTACGGCACAGTAGTAGTATCATGCTAGGTCTTCACCTACCACTTAGGTAGTGTCATCTGGCCAGACATCTCGGGGAAGGCCGATTTATTTTGGTTGTCACCAGTCGGGGCATCGTGTTGTGGACTGCCCACTGAAGGTTTAACAACAGACACAATCACAATAGAGAGGACAACCCCACAGTCAAGTTCAAGGACAGTTATAGGTTAGGGGGTCACCTACTTGTTTTTAGTGTGATCAAGTTTGATTCAGTGCACACAGAGGGGAACAGTCAAGGAG